>RJWM01008818.1:0-70729 GCA_004363535.1 Dasyprocta punctata
TGATGGTGAAAATTTCATAGACACTTACAAGGAAATCATAAGATCTGGCAAAACATAGCATGTGACTCTAATCTCTAGTTTTAAAAGAGCTAAAATGGTGTCACTGTGTCCCTTTTATAATGAGGCTGTGAATAAAGAGTCTGAATCAATGTTAGATTTCAAATAAATCAATCTCAGATTTCAGTTACCATATTTTGTCATCAATGCCTAATGCATGATTTTTAGAAGGGTCAATAATAACAAATAGCAAATAGTGTCAATAGTAAGTGCCCTATAACATAAATGATTTGACTGGGGATTAGAGAAAATATAGCTATTTTTTAATAAAACAAGCTTATTTTAAATGAAAACCAGTAAAGAGAATACACATAATTAAAATTGCCTAGCAACATTTCTCACAAATATCCTTACAGAAGGTTAGTCATTTGAATCCAAAAGTAACTAGAAATAATATATAAAGTAATTGTGTATGTGTACCAAGTTCCAGTGAGAAACATAATTATTATGTCTTACAAACATCTGCTTAAAAAAAGAGAGAAGCAGGGTTCAAATGGTGAAGAGATAGAAGAGGAGGAGAAGGGGATGAAAAAGAATTAAGGATATGTTATGTGCTGAATGTAATCATTTTGAAAAGCACATCTTTTCTAATAAAAAGGGTTAACCACTGACACTAAGTTTATTCAAGGAAAGTAAAGTCGTTTTCATATTTAAAAATAAAAAATACAAATCAACAAAGAAAATATGGAATACATGATCACATCTATAGGTAAAGAAAAAGAGTATCTTAAAATGAAATATACTGTGGACACATCATAACCAACAAAATTATAATGATGCAAATTATGTTAGTACTAAAAACATGTATACAGCCAGGTGTGCTGGTGAACCACCTGTAATCACAGCACAGCAAGTTTGAGGGCAGCCTGGGCTATGAATTGACTTTAAAGTCGGCATGAACTGCATAGTGAGACCCTTTCTCAAAAAGACAAAAATAAGAAAATAAAAATAAAAACATAAATACAAAAAGATCCCTAATAAAACCTATGACTAATAAATACTATTAATTTTTTGAAGTTTCAAATAGATTCAGAAATTAGATATGTCCATAGAGTTGATGCCAATATTTTTAGCCTAGAAATTCTTCACAACTTGCAGTTTTAAAGATATTTGAGATGCTAATTCTTTAAAATATGTGGAGAAGCAAAAGAAGTATAATAATCCAAACATGCTGAAATAAAAACATAAGTTTGGAACATTTACAATACCTGATTTGCAATTGAAATAGAATAACTTCATATAGTTATTATGTAATTCTGGAGTGGGCATTTGGTACATGACACAGTGCGTGATGGTCACATCAGGAGGACTGGTACAATAGATATGGCTTAGTGATAGACTGCTTCCCTATCATGATTGAGGAACTAGGTTCAATGTCCAGTACCAAACACACAACACACACACACACACACACACACACAATCAAGATAATTAGCATTTCCGTCTCCTTAACGTTATCATTTCTTTGATTAGGAAACCTACAAACTTCTCTCTTCCAGTTCTTGATTAAACTGTACACCCTACTGTGCTGCAGAACATTAGAATCTACTCGTCCTATGTAATACTATTTTTGCATCCATTATTCAACTCCTCACTCTATTCCTCCTTTATCCTTCCACCTGCTATTTATTACTATCCTACTCTTTTAAAAATAATTTTTCTAGCCATGCTAAATTTTTAAAACATTTTTGTGTCAAATTTATTGGTCTTTGTATCCTGTCCTATGATTATATTCATGCTGCTGCATATGACAGTTTTTCATAAGCCATCTTTTGATGACTTAATAATATTCCATTGCGGATACATAGCACATTTTCTTTACAGAGTCACCCATTTGAGGATCCCTTTTAGTTTCATGTCTTCATTACTGGAAAAAGTAAAACAATAAACATCAAAAGTACGGAATGACTTTAACAATTTGTCTTTAACAATTCCCTTTAACTGTATACCCAATAGTAAGAATTGGATCATATGAAGTTTCATTTGTAATTTTTACAGGATCCTTTGTAGTTTTCCACATGGATGTTATAATTTGTGATAGATTCTGCTAGCCCGGGGCTTAGCTATCTGTAACACGACATCTGCCCAACTTGGTACTGGATCCAGAGGAACAACTTAGCTCTCCAAGAGTAACTTCTGTGTTCTCCTTCTCATTCCTGCTCTCTTTTTGCATGCATGGGGCCTTCTCCAATCCCAAGACTCCACAACCACCCAAGTCTCCAACCCCAGCTCCCAGTAAGTCTTTCTGTCTCCTGTTTTACTCATACAGATGTTCCTTAATATCAGCTGTTAATATGTCATTTTGCCCATCTCCCAAACTCCTCCCCCAGCCAGAACTGATAAAAGTAACTACACTTCTTTGTTCTTATTGAGAGCTTCTGCAACCCCTGACCCATGACCCATGAAGTTTTCTCATGCCCTCCTCATCAAAGGTCCCCTCCTTATCTCTCGCGCTCTCGTTTTCTCTGTGCTGCTTCAGATTGAATGGCCCAAAATAATCAATTTGTCTTCTCACTCACAATATGTAAAAGTTTCTTCTCTGTATCCTTGCTAGTACTTGGTATATTCTTCTTTTTTGATTATAGCCATTCCAACAGGAATGAGATGATTGTTGTTTTGATTTGTATTTTTCTGATGATCAGTGACACTGAGCTTTTTCACATTTCTTGTTGACTATTTGTACATCTTCTTGTAAGAAATGCCCATTGAGATCATCTACCCATTTTAAGTGGACTGTTTGTTTGTTTTTCTGCGTAGCTTTTTGAGTTTTCTAGATCTCAACATTAAGAACTTTTAAGATGAGCCGGGCGTGGTGGCGCACGCCTTTAATCCCAGCACTCGGGAGGCTAAGGTAGGCGGAGCGTTGTGAGTTCGAGGCGGGCTTGGGCTACAACGCCGCGCAAGGGCGACCTGAGCTACATAGTGCGACCCTGCCTCAAAAAACCAGGGCCAGGAGTTTGGCTCAGTGGCTTAAGCGCTTGCCCTGGCAGGGGCAAGGCTGTGAGTTCAATCCCTGGTGCAAGAACTTTTAAGATGAAATCTGCAAATATTTTCCTAATCTACAGACAGTCTCTTTTCTCCATTTATTGGTTTCTTTGCTCTGCAGAAGCTTCTTAGATTAATACAATTCCATTTGTATAGTTATTGCTTTTGCTGCCTATAATTTTGAAGTTTTACAAAAATATTTACACATCACATTTTCTTCCTGTATCTCTCTTATGTTTTCTTTTAAGAATTTTAGAATTTCAGGTTCTACTTTTAGATCTTTGAATCATTTTGGGTTGATATTTGTATGTGGTGAGAGATAGTGGTCTGTTTTCTTTATGTTTTACATGGATATCCAATTTTTCCAGAATTATTTAATGAAAAGACTGTTTACTCTTCAAAAATCACTACGCAAAAAAAAAACATAGCATTTTTAAAAATAATGAAAAATTTTTAAAAATAAATGTTTTGGTGTTTTTGCTGAAAAAAATCTGTTGGGTGTAGATGAGCAAAATTTATATCTGTGTTCTCTGTTTCATTGCTCTCTATGTCAGCTTCCACACCAGTGCCATGTGGCTTTGGTTTCTAGAGCTTTGTAGTTACCTTTTGAAGTCAGGTATTGTGATATTTGCAGATTTGTTTTGACTTCTCCTTCCATACTGCTTCGGTTTTTGAGGGCTCTTTCATGACTCTGTCACAATTTTAGAAGATCTTCTATTTATGAGGCTTTCATTACTATTTTGTGGGTATTGCATTGACTTTATAAACTACTTTGGGTAATATGGATATTTTAGCGATATTAATTAATCTCATTGGTGAACATTTTATGTGTTTCACTTCATTTGTTTCCTCTTCAATTTCCCTCAACAGCGTTTTGCAATTTTCATTCTATAGACAGTTCGTTTACTTGTTTAAATATATTGCTAGATATTTTACACATTTTCACAGATATTGTGAATGGTATTGCTTTCTTGATTTCTTTCTCAGAAAGTTCATTACTTTACATAAAATTGCTACTAAGTTTTGCATATCGATTTATATCCTAAAACCTTAATAAAATAATTGCTTTCAGTGAAGTCCTTAGATTTTTCTATGTATAAAAGCATGTCCTTTACAAATAGTGATAATTTGGCTGACCCCTTTCCCATTTGTATCTCCTTTATTTTTTACACTTGTTTTGTTTGTCTGAGTTAGACTTATTATACTATGGTAAACATGAGCACTGATGTTCACAGCATTATCTTCTTCCTGTCATAGCAGAAACAATTTAAACTTTCCTCCACTCTCACATGATAATGCCTGTGGGTTTCTCAATACAATTTTTAGTGCATCAAGGTGCACTGTTTTTAAACCTAGTTTGTTCATAGTTTATCTTGAAGGAATGCTGAAATTTGTAGAATACGTTTTTCATCTATTGAGAGAATTTTTTGTGTTTTGTCATTCTATAAATGGGATGAAATGCACTCATGGATTTATAGATATTGAACCAGTCATATATTCCTGGCATAACTTCAAATGAATCACAGAATATAATATAAGTCACATTGAATGCTATTTGCTATTGTTTTGTTGGGGACTTTTATGCCTATGCTTCTCAGGAAAATTTGTCTACAGTTTTATTTATTTTTTGTGTCTTCATCTGGTTTTTATACCAGACTCATGCTTACCTTGGAGAGTAAGCTGAGAAAAATTCCTTCTTTTTCAAATTGTGGAATTGTTTGTGAAGAATTTGTTTTAATTCTTTAAAAGTTTGTTAGAATTCATTATGAAACTATCTGGTTCTTGTCTTTGTTGGAAAACTATTCACAATTTATTTGATTTCTGTACACATTGTTTTTCAGGTTTTCTATACCTTCAGGTTTCATTTTAACAGGTTATTAGGGCCCACAACTTTATCTTACAGTTCTAGGTTCTCCATCTTGTTGATTTATAGTTAGTTGTTCACAATGATTTCTAATAATGCTTTGTATTTCTGTGGTATCTGTCATAATCACTTTATCTGTCTGTCTGTCTGTCTCTCTCTCCCTCTCCTGTTCTCTTGATTTGCCTAGAAAAAAAATTGTAGACTTGGTTTATTTAAAAAGCAACTGTTTTATAATTTTTAGTCCATTTCATTTATTTTTATGAGAAAAAAAGAAGAAGCAAGATATATCATATACAGTTACAAATCCCATATGATGAGTGTCATCACTATTTATATCTAAAATGGACCAATAAAATGAAAAAAATAGTTATTAGTTCCTTCATTTCATGAATTTTATGTTTATCTTCTTATTTTTTTAGTTCTTGTTTGCATGATTGGCTTGGTTTTATAGCTGAACCCACAACAAAGAGAATGTAGAATTGGCTGAAAGATGTACATTAAATAAACGGATTAGAAAAGTTACCAGGAATATGTGTGTGCTCAACTGATTTTTCACAAGAGTTGTCAAAATAATTCAATAGATAAAAATAGTCTTGCCAAGAAAAAGTGGTGGAAAACTGATTATTTCTATAAAAAATGAAACTTAATAATATATCCAAAACTTAAGATTATTAAAACTTAAAAATGACACAAAATTTTTGTAGATCTAAAGGAACTAAGACAAAACTTTATGACAAAATAACTTATTGCAAAAATTTTACAGAAAATATAGGAGAGAAATTTTGGTGCTTTGGTTAAGCAACTATGCATTTTAAATTAGACTAAAATAGTATCAACTACAAATGAAAGAAAATAACTGAAAATTACCAAAATTAGAATATTTGCCCAATAAATAGCTCGTAAAGGACTCCTATTCAGAATACACAATGCACATTAAACATATATGAAAATCAGAATTGATTCAAATGACTTGATCAGAGTGTTGGATTTTCAAACGATCAGTGTAAGAAGGAATATGAATTAAATGCTCCTTTTTTTTTTTTTTTTTTTTTTTTTTTTTGAGACAGCGTTTAATTATACAATTCAGGCCGGCCTTGAATTCACTTTGTAGCCCAGGCTGGCCTTGAACTAGTTTTGATCCTCCTGCCTCAGCCTCCTGGGTGCTGGGATTACATGTGTGAGCCACTGTGCCAAGAAACATTCTAAGGAAATTTAAACTACATCCACCATGAAATACTTACACTCTCACTGATTGTGACAGTTTAGAAATCTGTTATTTCTAGTTGTAACCATTTATATTACCTTATAGTAGTGTGATTTCCCTCTTCACATACAAGTCCATGAAATTTAACAGCCCTTTTTTATCGCTATATTTCTGTATTTGCAAGATTGAATAAATAAAGGCATATTACATCACCGTATGCAACCTTATAGTAAGAACCTTTTTCACTCTACATGATATCTTTGGAAGTTATGTACTCACCCTCCAGCATTGTATCAATAGTTTCCTTTTAGCATTGATGCCTATGCAAAAGTTGCTACAAGTTGAAAGACTGACATTACCATGTGCTAAGAGTATATGAATTCACGGTGCAATTTACACATTTATGATGAAAATACAAATGACACAGCACTTCTGGGAATCAACTGATAGTTTAAGAAGTAGTTATGTAAACATTTGACCTGGCATTTCATTTCTTAACTGTTAGCAAAAGTGAATGAAAACATATTTCAATAAAAAGGACCTGTTATCAATTTTCTTAACATCTTTATTTGCCATTTCCAAAACTTAATAAAATGCAAATGTTCACCACTTGTGGTTTACAATTTCACTGGAAACTGTTTACCAAAGAAAAGAAAAAGACCACTAATAAATGAATCTACGTGGGAACATCTGAAAAATATTATTTTTGATAGATAAAAGAAGTCTGAAACAGTATTCTGTATTTTGCATTTCTGAAAAAGCAGAATGACTGCAAATCAGTACAGACATCCCTTTAAAAACTAAAGACAGGAGTTTCATTTGACCCATTTACACTCCTTCTTGGTATCCACTCAAAAGAGTTAAATAAATCATACTGCAGTGATACGTGTATATTCATGTTAATAGCAACATAACTCATACTAGCTAAATCTTGGAAGGGCCTATGTCCATCAATGAATGAATAAAGAAATGCAGTGTTTATACACATTATGCTACTACTCTGCACAAAGAAGAATAAATGAATCATCTGTAGCAAAATGGATGCATTGCAGCCTCAGAACTCTAATGTTAAAAGAAATAAATTAGATACACAACACTATCATGTGGCCTCTCTTATATGAGAAATCCAAAGTAAAAATAAACTAAAAAGCAAAATAAACGACTGGAAATAGAAACAGTTAAATACATCTTTTCAAATTGAAAGAGGCCAAGAGATGGAGGGCCATAAAAAGATTTAGGATGTATTATATACACGGAATCACTATGTACTCTAAATATGTAATAATAAAATGAAAGTTAAACTGGGAGTGGTAGTGCATGCCTGTAATCCTAGCACTCGAGAGGCTGAGACAGGAGTATCGCTATGAGTTTGAGGCCATGAGTTTGAGGCCAGCCTGGACTACCCATCATGTTTAAGACCAGCCCAAGTTACATGTTAGGAACTTTGTCTCAAAAATAAATAAATAAATGCTTCAAATAACCCAGGTTAGCTGTTGCTGGGAGTTGAGGGTTATGGGGAAGATTGGGAGAATGAAGAGCTTGTTTATAAAAGGACACATGGAAACTTTAGTTGCAATAAAATGTTATAAATCTTAATTGATGACTGTACAAATAATTTCTGAATATTCATCATACTACACATTAAAAAGGGTAAAGATTATTCCATGCAAACTTTATTATAATTTAAGGAAATTGTACATGTCTATCCTTTTCAGAATGATTTAGGTAATACTATTCCAATATATCCACATTGAACACAATAATTAAGTATACTCTTTTCAGGAATATCTTTGAGATATGCTATAATTCTACTTTAAATGTTTTAATGATATGTTAAATTGCATATTATGCCACGTGTTTTCTATTTTCTGTTGCAACATAGGTTATGAGGTTACTTGTGTGTATTAGGTTGATGTATGTCCTTAGTACTTTTTACATGAAAAAATTATTTTTTTCTCAGTAGCTATTTTCTTCACATAAACAGATATAGTCTTCTAAAATTCTGATTCTCCATAAAGAAGTATTTTATATTATATACATATCTCTTACAAACTTGTATTCGTAAGTATATTTCCTTCCTGTCAAGTGAAGCAATGTAAGTGAATT
Source organism: Dasyprocta punctata (assembly GCA_004363535.1). Classification (NCBI taxonomy): domain Eukaryota; kingdom Metazoa; phylum Chordata; class Mammalia; order Rodentia; family Dasyproctidae; genus Dasyprocta; species Dasyprocta punctata. The sequence continues at coordinate 8,217 of RJWM01008818.1, forward strand.
ATTTGCACAACAGATATTGATGAATTCTGTGAAAGAATCTGATAGGAAGGCACATAAATCTACTATTGTATATTGGCAGTGTCTGATATGTGTTAGGTTCAGACCTAGGACTTCTGATTTAAAAAGTAATTCCAAATGTCTTTTAAATTAAATAGTTTGTCATTTGATGGATTTAATTCTATATATTATGCTTTTAAATTATGTTAGATATTTTCTAATTTCTTGATGCTAATGTAGAGAAATACACTTTTCAGTGTTGATCTTCCATCCATCAAAACTGTGAACGTGATTCATTCTAATCATTGTTTATAGATTCTTTGATATATTATACACATGAAATGATGTTATCTAAAAGTAATGGAAAGCTTTATTCTTTCATTTTAAGCATTAAAATTTTTATTTCTTATCTTCTTTTATTGCTCTACCACTTCTGTGACCATAATAAAGAGTAGTAAAGATATTGAATATCCTTGTTTTGCAATTTAGGTGGAAAATATTCAGCTCTGTACAACTAAGGAATGTTTTAACTGCACATTCACATTTTTAGATTAAGAAATTTCTCTCTGTTGTTAAAATTTTCATCTTTAAGAGGTTATTTTCATCAAATCTATCTACCAAGTTGATCATATTGTTTGTCTTTTATTTAATTAATGTCATTAAGTACTATAAGTAGTTTTCAAATGTTGCTATAGCATTACACTCCTATTATGATTTCCAGAATCATAGTGTATTTTCTTTTATATATACTGTGTTTTGATTTGCCTATGCTTAATTTAGATGTTTATTTGCATCTATATTCATGAGATGTATTGGCTTGTGATTTTACTTTCTTGTAATGATCCTTGCAGGTTATAATATCAAAGTAATAGTTTCATAATGAAATGAGATGCATTCTTTTTTTCTTTCTTCTCTGTATTATTTTTGCCTTAGCTGGATGGCAATACTCACCAATCAAATCATTTTTCTTTGGTATTTCCTGTGAGCATATTTATTTTCTTTTGAACTTTGTTCCATTTTAGTATAATTTACTTGAAAATAATTTAGTAAATTAAGTTTAAATCCATCACAGATTATAAAGCTATATATATTTATTTCACTCTTGAGAAACAACGCTTAACAGCATGACTTTATTGTGATTTAGCATTCTTATTGATGAATTTTTTAGATATTTGCCATAGAAGCATAGACAAATGTAAGCGTTATGTCCTTATCTTCCACACAGCTGCATTTGCACACACCTGATTCATAAAGACATTTCAAAGCTATTAAAAAGTAATCTAAATAACTTCTACACAAGATTCAAATTCATTTTAAAGTTTGAATAACAGATACAAAAATATTATTTAAGATGTTACTTGTAGTCTTGATACCTTCCATTCAATTTATCATGAAAATCGATTTATATTTTGCTGTATTAGATGCCCTATTGGCTCAAACAAACATTGCAAAGAAGAGAGCCAATCTGTGGAATCCAGCTGCTTTATCGATTCATTTTCTTTTGTTGCTGTTGCTGTTTTGGACTGTACATATTATTGCATGTTTGCATTTCCAACCAATCAAGGTTTTAATTTTTAAAAACATCTACTATAAAATGCATGTAGATGTTTCATGGTGTATTTTATCTAGTTTTACAATCTTTTATTTGATATACATTAGAAATTTAAGAAAAGAATGATTTGAAGTAGTATGTGGATGTAAAATGCATAGTTTCAAAAACAAAACCTTTACTACCACTGCCAAAATTAGAATCATGTAAAGTTCAAAGAAAAAACAAAAATTAGAACCCAAGAGACATTTTGCACATTTCTATGGCTGTGCTTTTACAACAAAAGAGACAAAATTGTAACAAAAATCAGAAGAAAAAATAATGGCTTTCATTCTCTTTTGCCTGAAGCAATTGGTTGGAAGGTTAAGCTTTGAAGAAGATGCTTTATAAAGCATACATTGAAATTATAGAAAAAATGTATTGTACAGCTTCTTTTTAATTGCAGATATTTCTCTCAAAAAATGTTACAGTATACAAGATAAAAGTTAGATGAACTTCACATAAATCTGAGTTGAAAGCCATGTTTTTTCCCACTTAATTTTCATACATAATAAACAGGTTGACAATAAAATCTTCAAAGGTGATTTCTAAGGAAATAATTTACTTTGAGTTTTGTTATTATTAAAATGGGCCTTTAATTTCTCCAGTAAACCTGGAGGCAAAGGTACTCCTGACACACAGCAATTTGGACTATCCCTTGAAGGCAAGAATGACATATCCTTGGTGTTTACCTGTCAAGCACACAGTAAATTCAAAAATGATACTTTAAAAAAAGACAGTGGCAAAAAGATAGAGTAGGGAAAAATCACAGGAAAGCAAGAAAATGGATTCTGCTTCTGTGTCTGCCACTTAATACTTGAGTATGTACATTTCTTTATCATTTTATCTCTTGATTTCTGTGTTGGTTAAATATCTATGTTTGATTAGATGATTTATAAGGTAACTGTGTAAGAACAAAGTCAAGAACTGATTTGTAAAATTTAATCATAGGAAGAAATTCAAATTTTTCTTTACTGATAATAATGTTGCATGCTTATTTTTTTGCAATTCCAGGTGAAAATATTTTAAATTATGATTAAATGCAGTTCTTGAAGAATGTCTTCCTTTTCTCTTTGTTCATTGGATGTCATCTCTATTGTCACAGATTTGACTGCATTGTCCAACCATCTGTTGGTTAGTGTTGTTGTTTACTAAAGTAACCTGCCTGGTTCTTTCCATCACCAGCCCACACTAATATTCTCTGAAATATGTGGGTCCTGATCTCTATAGTTGTTTCCTGTCACAGCTTCAACTATGGGAGAAGAAAACTACAAGTTTCAGATAGGCTGGAGAATCTCACATATGAGTAGAAAGTAGCTATGTGGGCTTTCATGTAAGGGGGACATATATGGAAATAGGTTATATCTAAACAAATTAACTGAGGCTTCCAACAGGGCTTTTTCTGTTTCCAAACTAACATGAGACAGTCACTAATTTTTTCTATGTTCCCAAGTTATTTACATGCTGTCTTAAACTTGTAGTTTTCTTCTCCCATAGTTGAAGGATCACCAAATAGAACGGAGATGAAATCTGAGAGGTATACAGGCTAAAACTTCCTTTCAGAGAGCTACCACGTGATTCTAAGTCATTGCTTTGCTTCCTCTGGCTTTTTTAAACGTTTCTCACTGTCTTTTGGATTGTAGAAATTTAATTTGTTTGTGATTGAGAAAGGAAAAGTTCAAAAGAATGGCATGAGACAGTCTTCTTTAACTGAACAGTAACTTAATCCATAATATTCAGGCTTTGAAATGTATTTTCCCCTCAAAACAATCATATTACAAAATTATTGCCATTTTGAGCTTCAACAGCTTTTTCTTTGCATTTTTCTTTGCCATTTCTTCCCAATTATACTGAAAATGGGCAGTTGGGTTTTGCTTCTTGGGGCTGAGGAAATCTAAATTAACATTCTTTGCATGGGAAAACAGTCATATAAGAATTATATATTCAGTTAAAACTATTATAAAGTTTATTTTCTTTCATGTAACTTCTAACGGTTTTCCTTTATAGAGTTTTTAAATTATGATGCATTTAGAGAAATCAACATATTTATCCTGATATGATAGACATATGTGTGTGTTTCATATACATATTTGTTATATGTATATAATGTATATATAAACATTTTGCACAAATAAATACAAATATATATGTCTATTATCTCAGAGCACATGAGAGACAAGGAGAGAGAGAGAAAGAGAGACAAAGAGAGAGAGAAAGTATGTTCTGGAGAATCCTGAGGACCCTTAGCTTTTCCAAATAATAATCTTCCGTTTGTATTTCCCTTACATATAGAGAAATGAAAAACACCTCCTGATATAGCCTGGTTCATAGATCTTGTTGCTTCAAGAAAACATAATAGTGATTCAGGCATAAAATTTGATTTCCATATATAATGTCAAGAATAACACAATGACTTTTATAGGCTAATGAATATTAAATAGTTTGTTCAAATGTCTAACAACATGAGCATTAGTGAAAATCTATACACAGAACAGCAGAGATGAAAAAATATTGTAATCACTGGAAACTATTTTGCAAAGGAGAAACAGTGTTGTCAAATCACAAAATAAGCTATAAACTATTTATGTTATCAAACATAAAGATATCCCTGATATTATATAATAACAAGAAATATTTTCATATAGAAGATGATTGCATTATGTTTTGTAATTAAATATTTGGTTTAAATATTTTATTGCACTTTTGATTTATTGTTAGTCATATAAGACAGTTCTTCCATCAAAAACCAGGCTTTCAGCAGGGATCGAGAATTAAAAACAACTGGAAGAACAGTATAACAGAATAAATGAATCAATTAAAAGAGGAAGTAAAATGAGTTTCAGTCTTCTACTAATAAATCTTAATCTTAGTGATGCGATCTGTGAGAAAATCCAGCAACGTTTTTGGAACATATCTAAAAATAGTACTGTACATAAGGTTATTATCACTAAGGAATGTGATTGATGAATTTTAATGTCATAAATAGCAAATCAGATTAAGTTTGCATCAATAGTAATCTAGAAGATTGTTTACTTATCATTTGAAACAACAAATTAAATAATTGTTATAAACACACAATTTTAAAATATTTTTTCAAATGATTGTTTACTTATTTATGTAAAGATTAATAAAACAAAGTATTTTTAAATTTTCACTATTTTATTAAAATGTGCTTGTGATACATAATACTTGTATTCAGTTTGAGAAATTAGTATATCTTGATCATCTTTTATCCCTTTTCATCCTCTATATTCTCTTCTTCTTTCTCTATATCTCCTTTACATCTTTGCAAAGTCTACCACCTCTCTGTTTCCTACCACTTATCTCTTATTTCACTTTTTAAATTATTTAGACTTTTGGTTTCTAATGTGAGAGAAACCATGTGATATTTAGTCTTCCATGTCTGATTTTTTTCACTTGACATTATTGTCTCCAGATTCATCCATTTTCTTACAAATGACTCAAATTTATCCATCATTATGTGTAATACTCCAGTGTGTGTATATATCACATTTTCTCTATCCATTTAGCTGTTGATGAGCATCCAGGCTGTTTCCATAAACTGATTATGAATTGCACCTCTGTATACATGGGTATGCATCATAGTAATGTGACTTTACCACTTTGAGGAAGATTCCCAGGGAAAGTAAACCTGTGTCAAATAGAAATCATTCTGGAGGTTGTTTTTAAAAACTTAATGCTAATTTATAAAGAATAAAAGTTGATTTTGTCTGTTATTTGAACGGTTGAAAAGTACAAGATTGGTTGATTACTTCTGGTGAGATGATTCTTCCTTATTGGAACTCTACAGTCTCAAGAAGATGCTGAATCTTTCATCCTCTATATAAAGCAGTCATAGACTCCTACCCTAATGACCTCATCTGATCTAAATTACCTTCCAAAATTTTCATCTCCAAACATCACTAACTTATGACATTTAGACTGTTTCATCATAATTTTAAGGAGAACTAATACACAGACCATAGCCTAAGTTGAGTGATATATATCATTTAACTATTGTTACTTAATTTTTCAGCTAATATTTTTTCTGTAACTGAAATAATGAAAAATAAGATAGTTTCTATTTTTTTGCTTAATATTTAAATAAAAACAATTGATTTAGATAAAAAATAGAATTCAAACATTGTTTTTTGTTTGTCTGTGAGTAAATACATCCATGCATTTTCCTGCATTTACACAGAATTCGTTTAATGTTTCTGTATCACAATTAATGTTTTCAACATTTTTAATTCTTTCTTTGCAATTACAAACATGTTAGATGATTTTTAAATGAATTTTGAAAAATAAACATATAGTTAAATTTAAATTTTAATTTATTTCAATTGTGTCAAGTTAATAGTGATTTAATCAAACACACTGGCCATATTCCAAATATGTGACTATTGGTTGTAATAAATAATGCATAGATGAAACAAATCCTTATTGCACAAACTCTACTAGACACTGATAGCTCAAAAACCTAAAAATTGGTTTTAATGGCTCATATTGCTCATCATGTTGCTGTATCCTAATTATTATTTAAGTATTCCTATCTTGTATATTTGCAGTGCTAGAACATTTTGGTTATTTTATTGATATAATAATTGTGCTTACCATGGGAAACAATGTATCACACTTAAAACTTTTTACATTTTTTACTTTTTAGGTGTTTTCCTTTTTGTGCGTATAATTATAGCTGAAGTTTGTACAGCAGAAGTGTACCCTAGAATAAAAGTGACTAGGAACCTACCACCCTGTTTAACAAAAGGGCAAAAATCTATTGAATTATTTTGGATTTTAAAACAATTTGTGGGAGGTATTTCAAGTGGGAATACATTGAGAGTGTTTAGAGAGTATTTAATATTTTGGGGTCTAATATAATTTTGACTGACCCTATGCAGTAAAGAGTAAAATAAAATATAAATGGCCTTAGACTCATACACTGCAGTACAGACGTCACAAAGAGAAAATTTTCCTTAAGGTACCAATTTGTCTTAATCATTATTCTGAATAAATATTCTGAAAAAAAATTTAGGGGTAAAAGTATTTAAGGTTCAGGCAATTTGACTTTACAATGCTGTTCTCCATTTCACATTTTCTTAACAAAAGACGATCTTATTTTCTTACTACATGTCTGTATGCAAGGAAAGTCTGTGTAGTACAGTCATCATCTGGACACTTTGATGAGCAAATCAGAATATATGTGGTATGCAATACAATTATGTGAGAGAAAGCACTGACTAGAATACCCCATTATTACAAAATTCCCATAAAATTTTGGAAAACTTCTGCAAAATTTTTCTTTGTATTTTTGTGACTTTGCTAAAGAAACCCTGAACTTCTGATTTTTCTTAATTTGAAATTTTATAAATTCTATTTTCTTTCTTATTTTTAAATATTGCAACTCAATTGTGAAAGACAAGTTGTCCACATGATAAACTGTAAAGCCAGAAGGAACTTCACTCAGTTTTGAATTTTGAATGATCAGTGACAGTTTTTGATCTTTCAGTTTCACCCTCAAAGAACCATAGCCTAGCATAGTCACCTCATTATATCAGATAATCTCTTCAGAATCAAGCAAATCTAGTTTCAAACCCCAATTTCACCACATACTAATTCTGTGGCTTTGGACAAACTTTGAAACTTGGAGTGCTTCCCCAGGAGGTTTCAAGGGAAAAATGAAAAATTCACACAGCACAAGGCAAGAAGGATACTCTTAGTGATTTTAGATGCTGTAGTCATTGAATTAAACATTGACTAACTCTTTTTAAAACATAGATACCAGAGAACTACAAAAATAAAATGCTCCTATCGAAATCTTATCGTTAGTGTAGAATAAACTAAGAATACATGTCTCTCATGAATGCGTTTTTAATTGTGGGGACTGAACCCAAGGCCTTCTCACTGAACGTTATCATTATCCCCATTTTTCTTCTTTATTTTGAGGCAGGATCTCACTAAGTCACCAAGTTGTCCTCACTGGTGTCTAAGTTGCAATCCTCCAACTTCAGCCTCCTAGAGAGCTGGGATTTGAGGTGTGTGCATTCACACCTAGGTAAGGCAATTTCTATATAGCACTTTTTTTTCCTTGAGTACCAGTAGTTGAAAAGTGACAAGAAGCAGATTTTGCAGCTGTGCACAAGAAAATTTACAATTGAAATTAATTAAAAGTTATGATTCCATGGACTTCTTTGGTCTTTTTGAGACAGGGTCTCGCTTTGCAGTTCGGGTTGGCCTTGAACTCATTTTGTAGCCCAGGATGGTCTCCAACTCGCAATGATCCTCCTGCCTCAGCCTCCCAAGTGCAGAGATTACAGGCACGCGCCACCACATCTGGCTCATGGGTTTCTAGATATCCTCAAACAGCTTTCCAACTTCTAATAACTTATGATTTAAATTAGTGAATAACATTTCTTAATTAATTTTTAAATTTTTAAAATGTTTGAATTTTTATTAGTACGTGCTTGCAGTACATAATGGTTACAGGCATCTTTGGGAACTTATCATCGATCATTTCTTTTTACATCCCCATCCTCTTCCCTTCTCCCCCTCGTCTTCTGCCCCCTCAGTTTTCTTCTTCTTTGTCACCTACTCATTTGCAAAAGATCTGGCTCTCTAGAGTTTTCTATTGTCTGTCTTTTATTTTACTCTTGGAGTCATTTATATGTTGAGTTTCTCATAACACTCAACACATAAATTATCTAATTTATGATAAAAATACAGTATAGCAGTCACTAACAAAATGGAGTGAATGTTAAAGATTTACCAATATGTACAAAATAATTATCAGTGAATTCTCTACTGTAGAAAAAAGACATCTGTGTTTGTACTTCAACCCTGTACCTCAAAGTTAATAAATATAATTACCAATATATATAATTATACATTATTTCAATATTTAAAAATATTGTCTTGTGTCATATGTAACTATATGTATGTAATAAATCTGCTCTGCAGAGAGGAGATATGATAATTTGTTTACTTCCAGAACAATTTTTGTTAAATTCTTTGATTGTTGATTTCTAACTACAACATTATATAACCAAGAGATGTCTTTGTAAAATACTGTTTCATAAGAATTTTTCATCTTCAAAGTTGATGCTACACTGGGGTTTGGAACACCAGGACATTTTTCTACCTGGAGATATCAAAACAATAAAAATACAGCCATGATAAAAAAAAACCACTAAAATTACTTGAAAATTGATTTTAAAGTGTTCACAAAAGTATTCAGACATCTATTTTCCTTGTCACAGGATAGTTTTACTTTACCTCCTTCAGAGACCAATTTCAAGTTTTTTTTTCTGAAATATTTTGAAGTATGTGAAAAAATAAATTTTTGAATACAACTTCCATCTCCAAGCAAGCTTGACTATCAAAATGTTTTATTTCCAAATATTTTGATTATTCTTTCATTATTTTCATCTTAATCTTGGTCATCTTGGTTTATACAAAATAACCTAAATTTGAAAAACTGAAGAAAAAAATTAAAGAAGAGACAATTTAACAATTTAACATATGCTAAGAATTAACTCATCCAAACTACAGCAGTTACAATTACAGCATCAGGTTTTGAAAGATTAGACAACCTGGTCAGTAGTGCCATTTCAGAAATGATTAATCAGTTTCTACTTTAATGAAACATTGTTGAACGCATTATTTTAATGGTTTCTGATTAATACATATTAATAAATGTGTTAAACAGTATTCAAAGATTTATGATATACATACCTTCTACAATTAACTGATAGTGTCATTTATCACATTTAAAAACAGGTATTTACGCAAAATCTACACTCCTTGCATTGTCATGGAGTATTTTATGTCGTTCTCATTCTGTAACATACACTCCTTTTATTATACTTTGCTATATATGTCTGTACAGAGGTGTTTTTTTCTCTCTCTTTTTTTCTGTATCCCACGCTAGCCTAATGTATACTGGTAATCTTGTACATCATCTAATATTATTAAATTGGTAAATACAATACGCAAGAGAGAAAGCTTTTGGTGCTGAAAAGAAAAGCAATAAATGTTTAATCTGTTGGGGTGATAGTCTTAAGCAGGCAAGAAAGAATGGCATCCAGGGAGGAAATGGCCTTAGATAACAACATAAAAAATTCATCTACAAGACAGGAGAAAAGGCAGGTTGAATACATACAAACATTGCTCAGTGGTTTGATTGTGGTGTGAAGACCAAAGGGGAAAAGATAATGACTTCAAGTTTCTCAGTGAAATAAGAAACAGAAGCATGGGCTGAGAGAGAGAATGATAGAGTAATGTTAGAAGTCTGAGGAGCAAGAAAATTTTGAAAGAACTGAGAGTTTTCATGGACTAACAATTGTGGTACTTTTTGGCTATGGCTTCTATCTAATGTCCCCCTGAAGCCTCATGAAGTCTTACATGGGGCTTCTTAGAGCATGCTGTATGTAAATTGTGTGATCCTGGGCTTAAGGACGTGTGATACTAAATTAGTTCATTGCTTGGAACTGTCACAGTTCCAGGTGTGGATAATGGTAGCCCCAACCTGAGTGTGTGTGGTACCAGCCAGTATGTGTAGAGATGGAATATAAGGGAGAGAGGGAGGCCAGGCTTGCTGCTGCTCACCACCTCCTCAGTCAGGGAGTATTCCTCCTCTGTGGTGCCCTTTAGCCACAATGTCCTGTCTTGGAGTCAGTCAACTGTGGACTGAAACCTCAATAAACTGTCAGAAAATAACACAGAGTGTGGTCTCTGTATCATATGATGAGTATATCATAAAACATACAATATTTGTTTTAATTTGAAATTTCCTAAAGGCTTATGGCTTTGAACATCTTTGCATGCTTATCATCCATGCTAATAGCTAAATGTGGTGCCCACATTTTTGACCACTTTTGAATTGGGCTGTTTATTTTCTTATCGTTGATTTTTGAAGAACCTTTCGTATATTCTGGGAAACTGCCCCTTGTGAATTGTGCCTTTTGAAAATATTTTCCCCCAGTCTATAGTTATCGTTCAATTTCTAATAGCATCTTTTTCATAGGAAAAATAATTATATTGAGGTCCAGTTTGTTCTTCTTTTCCTTCACAGATCATGCTTTGAGATTATTTTAAATCTATATATCAAGTTGAAGAGAACTGATATGCTGAAAATATTAAAATTTCCTTCTCATATATAGAGTATTTCTCCTATGTTTCTATCTTTAACATTTTCATTAGATTTTTGTAATTTTCTCTATGTAGTTTTTGCAAGTATTGTTTTTGAGGAAGTAATGTAAATGCTGTTGTGTTTTTAATTTGAAACTCTAATTATTAAATGAAAGTACACAAGAGATCAATTGATTTATATCCTTCTATCTTGAAAACTTGCCATGATTTCTGGTTCACAGAACTTTTGTTTGCTATGTTTTTTATTCTTTGTGATTTTTTATGGAGATAATCATATCATTGTTAAACTTAGTCAACTTAATTTTTCCCTGTCCAATCTATGTACCTTTCATGGCTCTAAATTTAATTAGTCAGGACTTCCAGCACAGTGTTGTATAGGAATGGTAATAGTATCCAAAATCTTTAAAATATTACTATTAAGATTTTGCATTTTTTATGAGAAAAATATTTTGTCACATTTCAATATCCTTAAAAATCTAGATTGCTTTATCATTGATGAATTTTTAAAGCATAATTATTTAACTACTTTTTACTGCTATCATTTTAGTAATTTATAAAAAGAGCGTGTTAAAATAGTGCTGGATTTGCTTTAGTTAATTTTGGTAAAATAGTAACATAATGTGTTTAAATCTATCTCTGATGCTTTTTTGTTTTTATCTGTTTCTTTTTGTTCCCTTTGGTTGTCAGTTTTCTATGTTAGTGTTTGTGGTACAGATTGATTACATTCAAAGTGAAGAGTTGGTACATGTAGAAAATACATTTTAATTGTTTTAATGTCTGTATATCACTCTCCTCTCCCATCACTCCTGGATATATTCCCCAACTTGTTTTTTTTCCTATTGTCCATATTTTATTTACCTCTTATTTGTATTTTGTTTCTCTCATATAAGATAAATCAAGTGATAATTAAGCTTTTGTGTGTGATTTGCTTAACTTAACATTACTATCTCAAGATGCAACCATTTTCCTACAAATAATTCAAGTATATCCTTCTTTATGCAGAGTAACACTACATTCTTTATCATGTCATATGACAGTGAATATATGGTATACTTCCAAGATGCAGCTAATGTAAATTTTGTTACTATAAACTTGGACATGCACATATCACTGTAATATGATATTTTTAACTTCTTTGGAAAAAATGCTTAGCAGGGAAACAGCTGAATTAGTTGGAATTCCTTGTTTTATTTTTGTGAGGATTCTCCATACTAATTTTCTTTTTTTTTAATTTTAAATTCCCTTGTATTTATTACCCTTTTGGAATGTTTTACTTCATGAATTTTAATTTTTATTTTTATTTTAAAGAGAGAAACAGAAAATTAAAGAAGCAAACAAACAATTAAAAAACAACAAAAGCAAAATGACGACAACAGCAATAACCACAAAAAATCTATGGCAATATAGGATTTCAAAGCAAGATGATAGGAATTGAACAGTGGTTGTTATATTGCATATTGTTATCCTCAAAATAATTGCTCAGGCTACCAGATAAAGGCATGCAAGGTTGAACAATGTAACTTCTTTTTAAGCAGTTTTTTCCCTTTTACTATATCTATTATAACTTTTAGATCTTATTTACTCTTTCAGTGTCTTACACAAGTGAGACAATACAGTGTTCATGCATGAAATTCTGATTTATTTCACTTATGAGTATGGTTTCTAGTTGGATCTACTTACCTATAAAAGCTTCAAATCTATCATTCTTTATGGTTTAGTAGTATTTCACTATATAAAAACATCACATTTTTTTTATCCAGTCCATTTGATTTGTTTCCAAAATTTAGCTATTATAAATTGTGCTGCTATAAACATGGGTGCACATATATCGCTGTGGTATGATGTTTTCCATTCCTAGGGACAGGCTGAGAGTTCATGAACAAAAACCAAACTGCATGCGAAGTACTTCAAAGAATCAACAACTAGAATCTCATTTTATTAAAAAGATTTTGCACATTGAAAGAAATCACCAACAGAGTGAAAATAAAACCCACAGATTGAGAAAAGATTTTTGCCAACTGTTCCTCAAAGAACTTTTATCTAGAACATATAAAGAATTGAAAAAAATCAGGCCCCCGAATTTAAAGACCAAATCCAAAAATGGGCACCTGAGATGAATACATAATTCTCAGATGAAATACAAATGGCAAATAAACATATGAAAAAATGTTCAACATCATTGGTCATTCAAAACAAATTAAAACAACACTGGGATATCATCTCACTCTAGAAAGAATGGCTAACATCGAGAAATTAACCAATAGCAAATGCTGCAGGGGCTGTGGGGAAAAAGGAACACTTCTCCACTGTTGATGAGAATGTAGACTGGTACAACTACTATGGAAGAGCCCTCAAAAAAAGAGGATTAAAGGTTTCATTTGACCCAGCTATTCCTCTTCTGAGTATTTTCCCAGAAGAATTGAAAACTTTATACTAATTTTCATAATGGTTGAAATAGTTTTCATTCCCACCACCAGTAAAGACAAGTTCCTTTTTCCTCTTGCCTTCTTGGCAGAACTGGTTTGTTATCTGGTTTCATGATGACAGCTATTCTTTCTGGAGTAAGATGGAATCTCAACATTCTTTGAATTCACATTTCTCTAATGGACAGTGGTTTCCAACATTTATTCATGTTTTTATTGGCCAAAACTTTTTTTCAGTTGTCCAACTTTTTTATTGGTATTTTATTTTGGGTTGCCTAATTTTTATGAGTTTTTAGCATTTTCTAGAGAGTAGTCCTTTATCTGGGACTGACAATTTTTTTTTTTTTTTTTTTTACTATTCTGTAGGTCTCTTTTCACTCTGTTGGTTTCCTTTACTCTGCAGAATCTTTTTAATTTGACACAATCCCATTTGTTGATTCTTGGTGCTATCATTTTTGCAATTGCAATTCTGCTCAGAAAGACCTTGTCTATGCCTATGTCTTCAAGAATTTTACTTGTTTTATCTTCAAACAGGTTAAGTGGAAATATCACAAATTAGGATAGCTACTCCTGTTTTCTGGTTCAGTTGCATAGAATATTTTTTCCATCGTTCGATCTTTAAACTATGTATTTCTTTTTTGATTAAATGTGTTTCTTGTATACCACATGCCATTGGATCTTCGTTATTTGTATTCATTTTGCCAATCTACATTTTTTGATTCATTCTGCTAATCTGTATTTTTTGATTAGAGAATGGAGACCACTCCTATTGAGAATTTTTACTGAAAGTTATTGACTTTCTCCTATGATTAATTACTTTCCTGTTGCTGATTATTTTTTCCTCCCTTTGTCTTTAGCTAGCTGCTCACCCATTAGATTTTCTGGCATTGTTGATTTCATTTCTCTTTCTCAGATATCCTTGAGAATTTTTGTAGTGCTGGTTTGGGGTCATGATTTTCTTGATGTGTTCTTTGTCATAAAAACACCTTATTTCTCCACCTACTTTGAAGAAAAGTTTTGAAAGATATATAAATCTGGTTTAAAAGCTCTTATTTTTAATTGGAAGTATTTCACTCCATGCTCTTCTTGCCTTTAAGGTTTGTGTTGAATAATCTGCTTTTCTAATGCAGTCACCTTTAGAATAGGCAAACCCATTATATGCATTGCTTTTCTCAAACAGTTTTTAAGATACTGCCTCTGTGTTGAATTCCAGTATTTAACTAGGATGTCATATAGAGAGTTTGTTTTTTGATATGGGCAGCTTAAAGTACTGTATGCCTCAATTATCTGTTTTTTAATTATTTCTCAATATTTGGAAAATATTTTGCTATCATTTCTGTGAACAGGTTTTTGTACCTTTTGCTGTTTTTTGATTTTTTGCTTATTCCAATTAATAGTAGGTTTGTCTAACCATAATAATGGAAGGACTGTGGAGAGCAAGCTTATCCATACATGGCCACTCTATTGAACTATAAAAATTTTTAAATTCCCTTACATTGTTATTATCAAAGCAAAAACAGCATGAAAGTGATGCATTACAATTAATCTCACCATTAAAAGTCCTATGCAAGATTAATCCAGTTAAAGGGGCTAAAAATTTAGTTAGGTTAGCAACAGTAGACATGAAACCTATAAAGTACCCCACCCCATTCACGAACAACTGTAGAAAGCAATATCCATTTAAAGGGGACTATCAAGAGATAACAGAGAAGATTGAGAAATTATTAAAGGAAGGCATAATTAGGAGGAACAAAAGCCATAGGTATCATTGTCTAGTCTGATCAGTAAGAAAGGCTAATGGGACCTACAGACTTACCATAGATTTCATGGTATTGAGGAACAAATCACAGTAGGTGGAACATTACCTGATATAGAGGAGGTTATCAATATCACAACTAATCACACTGGACAATATTTTGCCACCACAAGTTTAATGAACATGTTCTTTGGGATACCTGTAGATGAAACATGTCAGTAATTAACCATGTTTTCTTGTCAAGGAGAACAATATTGCTTCAGTACCTTAGGGGTATAAGAACAGTCCAGTCACAACACAATCTACTCTCAGTGAGATGTTAGGAAAAATTAAATTTGACAGTTAGATATTACATTATATAGATGATATCTTATTAATTATCTTAAACCAAGACATTTTTTTAAAAGGACCTGTATACACTGGTAATATATCTTAAATCTTGAGGATGAACCATAAACCCAGATAAGATTCAAGCACCAAACCAAAATGTAAAATTCCTGGGAATACAATTGTAATGTATTGAATGAAGAGTGAATGATAACAAATCCAGTCATAGAAAAAACACAGAATATACCCACTTCTAACAATAGAAAAAAAAATAACTCAAGAGACTAATTGGTCTATTTGGATATTGGAAACAACATATACTATATTTGCACATATTGCAACTATTATACAGAGTGACTGGAATGGGAAGGATTTTTCTTGGGGTGACAAAAGATCAAGTTCCCTAAAAACCTTTCAAGAATATGTGAGTACCTATCAAAATGATCACATAGAACATACAATACCAAATAAAGAACTGAGATAATATTTATTCATGGATATGGATCATGGTTACTTTGGGCCATTAAAGATGGAAAGTCATTGCTAATGGGTTTTTGGATCAAATAATTTCTTTGTTGTCAAAGTCAGTACTCTTTTTGAAAGGATCATTTGGGCCCTGTATGAGGCACTTAAACTAGTGACTCTGTTATTACCAAATGACCAAAAGCTGTGACATCACATTTACACCTGTTGCCATGGCTAATGTCCACCCTCTCCTAATAACTCAAAGGTATCTGCCTCTGGAAATGGTATATCAATTAATGGGATGTACAGCTGCAGGACAAGCCCTTCAGACTGATGCGAAAGACTCATGCTCTGGGAGGGAAGCCCTGAAAATCCCTTCAGTTATGATCACTGCCAAACCCAATCAAGTTCATAGACCCCCATTTGGACCCCAAGGGCCAAATGTGTGGTTCACAGTTGAATCAGCATGAAACAAGATGCCAAAGTAATGGAAATCAGCAGCATTCCATCCAATGGACCAAAAAACCTTAATAAAGAAGGGTCAAGCCGCTGCACAAATGGCAATACCAACAAAGTTAGCAATTGAGCAATCACTGCTTGAAAGTCAAGAGGTGATCCACCTTTATATTGATTTGTGGGCTATGTATGATGGTCTTACAATATGGCCATCAGTCCAGAAAACTAATAACTTTGAGATTAATGGAAAAGCGACTTGACCCAGAGACATCTTGCCAAAGATTAAAGAGGCTGGGTGACACATTAGTGCACATCAGAAAGATCAATCAGAAACACCCCAGGATAACAAAACAGTGGATCAGCAGGCACAAATTGCCAAATTAAAGCTGGAAAGAGATTGGATAATAAATTTATCAAGGCCAGCAAACCTTAGAATCAAGGTAAATTGGTATCTAGCAAAACCATACCCTCAAGCTACCCACTGATTAACAGGAGACAATTATTGCAGCTGTGTGTTATATTAGGACATAGAGGGGCACGCTCTATCTATGAGTGGTGCAGGATCAGAAATCTGAGCACCACCTGGAAAGACATCTCCAGTGCATTCAGGAGATGTGAACAATGTGGAGAAATTCTAAGTATCTTAGGAGATCACCCACTTCCCTTTATAAACCAGATATTTCAAACTTTGTCTTGCAAATTGACTTCATAGGTCCTTGCACTCACAAATTTACACAAAAAAATACATGCATGATGATTGATAACCACACCAGAATTGGTCTAGTCCTAGATACTAAACGTCAGATGGGAAGGCTTCTAGATTGCCTATTTATAAATGGCTGTCAGCATTGGGGGCACCAAGAATCACACATTTGATCAAGGGATGCTTTTACTAACAAAATGATACAAAAAAGGGCCAAAGATAAGGATATAGTGTAAAATTTTCATCTTACTTACAACCCAATCAGCTCTGGCACAATAGAACAATTCAATGGGTTGCTTAACAAGAAATTAGGATAAAATGTGCAACTTCTTCTCAAAAAACCCTAGATGTAGCTTGTTTTTACCTAAACCTGAGAATGATTCCCACTTTCATGCAGCCTTGCTCATATTTTTACCAGCCTTGATGCCCATGACATTAAACACTTTATGTCTGTACACATGGATAACAACAGAGATAAACCAATAGGAAATCAGATCATGGTAAATTCCAGAGAATAACCTATTCAGTTTTCCACAAGTGAAATAATTGTGAACAGAGAAGGCAACACCTTCTGGATCACCAAGGGACCAAAACAATTACATCAAAAAAAAAAAATACCTCACAATTCTACTTACCATAGATGGATTTGTCCTCTGCATTATCTCTGTATTACTTCATAAAACCTAAAAAGCATAAATCTTCCAGATATCTTGTTTGATTCCCCTCAGTATCTTTTGATTCACAACTCAAGAATCAGGGTTGGAATGATGTGAGCAGGACAGAAGCTACCTGATGCTTCTGACTGGTTCTAAACTTACTTTCTGAGTCTAAACTAGCTTATGCTAATCGTATGACTGGTGTGCATGTGTGATAAGTTGTGTGGTAACCATATAACATGATTATTATTGGGCCTGCATGCCAAAAAACTTAACTTGTAAACCCTTTCAAGAAAGTTATAAAGGTATATTGTTTACCATAAAGAAAAATATACTTTTACCACCATAGGATTAGCCCATGTTATTTGTACACCACCATAAGATTAGCACGTGTCATTTGTATCAGATGTCCCACGGCATAAAAGGTGAAGCCTCTGGCTGCTCTTTGGCTCAGTCTTCATTTCAGTCTCTGGCTGCATGCTTGCGGTGTCTAGCCCAGGGCTCCTTGTAGAGCTGGCACTCAAGCTCTGCAACTGTCTGTGGCTGTCACTCTGCCCACCAGGAACGCTGGGTCTGGCTCCCTACATGGACCAGTCTCTAGATCTCTGTGAGTTCCAGTGCTCAGTCTGAAGATCACCATGAGCTTCAGTGTTGCCCCTTAGGCCCCTTGTGTTGTCATAGCATGTTGGCCAGGTGGAAGGAAAGTCTTGCACCAGTGGCAATGGCTCCAGCTTCCAGCTTAGTCCCTGGGTGAGATCCCACCTGTCTTGCTGTGAGTGTGAAAAATGCTCAATAAACTCTTGTGTTTGGGAGATTGCTCAACTCTTGGGATCTTCATTTGCTGGAGACACTGACTCCCTTTGTCTCCTCAGTGTCCCAGGTGGCCTGAATCAGAGGACCTTTTGACATCAAGAGTGACCTTCATGTTGACTCATGACATGCATAATCTAGCAGTTATTGAAACCATTTTCCATGTTCTCTTGTTGTTTTCAAGATATCACTCAGTAATTGGTCTTTAAATGTATGTATATCTTCTAATTCTACTATTCTGTCCTCGTATTGGTCACTTCTGTGAACCATAATTTCAATACAATTTTTAACCTCCTGGATTTCTGTTGGGAACCTTTTTATGGACTCTAGATCTTTGCTAACCTGGTCGTTCATGTTTTGGATCCTTTTGCTTGGCTTGGCTAGCTTTTAATTAGTATCTTCTGTAAACTCTGTGATTTTTTTTTTATCACTGTCATTATCTGATTAGTTATATTTTCTGTGAGCCAGGCGGTCAGTTTATCAATGTTTTCTTAATCTCCTCTGTTATTCTTTAAAATAATTGGCTTTTTTTGCTTTGCTTTTCTCCCTCTCAATGCTTCGATTGACAGGATATGGTTGGATGATTTGGAAGTTTGGGAAGTTATATTGTTGCCGTGTTTTTTAATATTTTCATTGTTTTGGCTTTTATGTTGTTTGTTTTGTGACTAGGTATCCAGTCACTTATAAAAGAAAGACTTTATTGGTAAAATGGAGATGATTTTAGTTAGTCTGATTTTCACTGATGCACTCAAGACATGACCAAATGTAGTCCTACCCCTTTATTGCAAGGTCTAACCACCTCTGTTACTATAGAAAAGGGGAAGCTTAGCAATTGACTGAGCACCCAGCTACCTGAGAATGAAGTGCTGTATTGTTAATATCCAAAGATGATTTTGGATTGGCAAACAAAGGAAACCTATTACTAGCAATACCTGTGGAACCCTGGAAATATTAAGAAAGTCAACAACAGTAATATTACTCAAGACAACTGGATATTGACATCCTGTAAAAACCAATAATGTACCACCCTTAGATTTATATGTATTGAGAGAAATTTTAATTCTAAAATATAGGATAAGAGAAATATAAAGATGAAAACACTGAAATGACTCCAGTAAAATTTTAAATGAAATTTAGATATATTCCAGAATATTTTCCACCATTAAGACAGACATATGAAAACCATAAAGTATTGAAAGAAAATAAGCAGAGAGGACAGGTGAAAAGATATATTTCCTCATTATTCTTGTTTACGTAGTAAAGAGAAAATTAGGAAACAAGTTTTCCTCTTGGTTGAGATCTAGTTTACTGTTATTATAGCAACACGTTTCTGTTGAGTTTCAGTTTTTCTTCAGAACAGCAAATTAATGCTTCAGCTGAGAGCTCTTCAGATAGGAATAGATATTTTATTGTAAATATTTGACAGAATTCACTCTCAAAACACAGTACCTACCCTTAGAATTACTACCGAGTGCCCTCTTTCATGTTAGATCTACTGAGAGTGTATGCTGAAAGGGAATTACAAAAAACTGTAGAGATGTACAATGAGACTGACACTGAGAGAGAGATGCCTGTGGTCATGCATGCATGTAAACCCAGCAGTTGGGAAGCTGAGACAGGATGATCACACGTTAGAATCGTATTTGGAAAGGTAATAAGATCTTGTCTCAGAGCAAAATAAATCAATAGATAAAAGAAATGGGGATGTGACCTATTGCAAAGTCCCTGAGCTCAATCTGTAGTGCAAAAATGAGATACAGAAATTGGAAGATAGATTAGATAGATAGATAGATAGATAGATAGATAGATAGATAGATGTTAAATAGGTGTTTGGATAGAGACAGACAGACAGTGACAAGAAATACAAGCAACAAAATGGTAGGATTGTAACAAATACTTAATTAGCCAATTAATGAACCTTGACACATACTTTGAACAAGAAATTACTCAAAATAGTGAGTAAAATTGGCATATACTTTCTTCATGGAGGACTACACTAGTATAAACTATTCCTCTGGTATTCGTCAGCTTTTCATGACTCACAGGAAGGTAGAAAATAGAGGTAAGTCAAGCCCACAGATTGTAATCAGGAGACTTTAATAAGTTTTCTGAATTCTTACCATGATTTGGATGGTTCTATGATACCATTATTACATTAATCAAAATATTACTAACTTCAAAACTGTTACTGAAATCTGTTTTGTTTTAAATCTAGAGAAGCTGAACATTATTGTTGTGGAGTGGTCTGTGTAATATCCAATTATGAAAGTGCTGAACAAATGTTTTCCCCCTTACTACCAGTTTTTATATTAGATACTCAGTTTTTACCCTCTTCATGAGATAGAGCTTTTTGACCAAACTGAATAAAGAAGGTTTTTGATAAAAAGAAAGCAATAGCTTTTCTCCTACTTTCTCCCAAATGTTTGAAGTTTGGTAAATCTCATTGGCAAAAAAGTAGCACGGGGTTTCAAAAATTAAGTTCCTGTAGAGAAAATGAAGAAATTGGGTAAATTCTATCTATTCCAGCTGAATTTGTCTGGATCATGTAAAATTCTAGTATTAAGTTTTGACTTGTCTTCAGGTTACATAACCACCTGCAGTCACTGGAACTATACTATATGGTTTGATTCATGATTCTGTTAACACCCAGAAAAACCACTGAGTATAGCATTCCTTCTTTTATGCAATTTAGTCTTCTAACAAGTACATAGCAAATTTTGGTCATAGGAAAGAGGAAAAATGTCTTTTATCTCTCTCTTTAGAAATAGTTACTCCTATCATAAAATTTATTTTTGAGTGAGCTCTCTGTATATCATTATATATCTTTGAAACTAACTTTTGCAGTCTCAATCTCAAAAAATAACACTGCAATTAAATTCATTTTTTCAATAGTCATTTTTATATTATGAAGAGTAATACTGTTCTTCTAGTATTGTTTATGTCCCCTGGAAAATATGTAAGTTGAAATTCTAACACCCATGTAGATAATATCCCTCATGCAGCCTACATATTTCAAGAAAGAGAAAAATATAGCAGATTTTCAGGTAAGCTGTGACAACCTAAGCCTATCAAAGCATTCTCTGTTATTTTTCACAATTACCAGTTTATAAATTTCTATGTGATCTGAGCTACTCAAATATGACCCCATCTCTTATTTCTTCTGTTTGGAATGCTGATTCAGAGCTGATATTCTGCCAGGGATATAGCTCAGTGGCATAGTGCCTACCTGGCAAGCATGAGATCCTGAGTTTGACCCCTGGTATCTAAAAGCAAAACAAAACAAAACAAAACAAAACAAAATGAAACAACAACAACAACAACAACAAAACCTGATATTCTACCTTTGTGTAGGAACTGATAAACAATTATTCTTAATTCTGTTTGTGAACTGTTTTATGACTATAAAGATTATTATTCTCAGGAAAAAGCCAAAATAATGGTTGGTAGAAAACAAGTGATGTGGGGAGGACATACTCTTTGAATTATTTTTAAGTAAATAATTCATCCCTATGTGAGTCTGAGTTCTTCTCCTTGTTTGGATGTTAGAAGAGAAAATACTTCTTCTTTATCAGGAACAAAGTTTACTCTTTTTTATTTCAACCACAAATATTCTCAATTCTTACAGAACTTGGAATAGTAAATGAGTCCATTTAAGAATCCATCCAATTCCACTAAAGATGTGAATCTGATTTTGAAAAGGAGTTGAACAGAAAGCAGGAAAAAAAAATACAAAAGAAAAAGACTTTTATCCACATATGTGAGAGCTATCAATCCTTATTTTATGGTAGTGAAAGAGTTAAAGTGAAGCCTTTTGGAACATTGAATTAATCTTAGACTACATGTCCAAGAAACTGTACCTCCAATGACTTGATGAGAAACAGTCAGGATACTGGAGTGTGTTCTATAAGAATAAACAAAGGAAAAAACAAAAAACAAAAACAAACCAAAACGAAAACAAATTTGGTCCAAAAGTGATTTTTTGAAAACAATAAAGAAAAATAAATACACAATTTTCTAAGAAAGATTTAGTCAGCTCATGGTCTGAACCTCCCTGTGTTTGAAATATCTGTAAATGTCAAGCCTACTAGGACATAGTAGATAAGCTGACCTTTACCCATTAAGCTGGCACTAACAAAAGAAGAGATGAGAGGTGAATGATTCAGTAAAGAGAGGGATGGAATCAACGAAAAACCTCTGGACTCTCATCAAGATTCTTTTGTTTATTATTCCTTATCTGACAGTGATCTGTGTCAAAAGGCAATCAGAAGATTTCCAGAGCCAAAGGAATCATTTTATGATGGCTTTTATGCTTATCTAAAATTTCAGTGCTTCCTTTATTATGGATTATTAATTTTGCTACTTTTTTTTTCCTGTCTATTGGAGACAGGATCTTATGCAGTCCAGACTGGCCTTGAACTCATTTTGTAGCCCAGGCAGGTCTCCAACTTGCAGTGATCCTTGTGACTCAGCCTCCAGAGTGCTGAGAATTTTGTTACTTTAATTTTCTTTTTTCAAAATTGTGGGGATCAATCCCAAGGCCTCCTGTATGCTCAACAAGTGCTCTAACACTGAGTTCAATTCCAAACCATTAATTTTGATATGTTAAAATACTGCATTAATGTATCATTTACCTTATTTACTGAAATTTTTTTATTTCCTTAAATTGTGGCCATGGCAAGTGCTTCACTCCCCTTGTCATATTATTTTAAAATTTTTTTGGTATATTTTTGACATACATAATGATTACATTTATCATAAAGATTTTGTTCCTGTCCGTAATATATCTTAATCATTCTTTTCCATTCACCTCCATTCCCTTCAGTCCTTCTTTCCCTCTCCATTAAAAAAAACAAAAAACAAAACAAACAGAAAAAAAACATTGCTTCTGTTGTCTTTCTTCTTCCCATTCTTTTTTAAAAAATTTATTTAGCCCTATTCCCTGCCTTGTTTCTCTTCTCACTTGAACATTTGCTTTCCTACTTCCCAGTGTCTCTCCTCCATTTTGATTCTTATTTACCTTTTGGGTTTCTCACACAAGAGAAATAATGCAATATTTAAGTATGTGTGCCTGCAGGCAACAAAGGCAAGGTGAGGGATATCACAAACCCCAACTTGCAATTAAACTACAAAGCTAGCATGATAAAACAGCATGGTACTGGGAAAAATTCGTTTTCACCATATCCTAATCCTGTGTTTCCTTACCTGAGCTAATTATTTCTGAATTGCTTAGAGGCAAACACCAAGACTTAAAAAAAGAGAAGTGGAAAGGGAAGTGGGACTTTGATAGTTTTGTTGCACTATAAAATTTAACAGACATTTTTCTTTGCTTGGGCAACTTTGAGAAGGACTTTACTATTACTTTGACCTGCAAATTTTCAAATATAATTGTGCTTCTTTATCCTGCACATCACTCTACTGCAGTTACTTGGATCACTACTTATTTGGTTAGGCAGCTCTGGGAAGCAGAGATGCTGTTGGAGGTTACTGGTACCTTAATGAGCACAACTTCTATGATAATGTAGCTTTCTCACTAAATGAGCAACTACTAGTTTTTTGAAGATTCAGTGGGAAGCTATTGTTTAATTGTTAAGATTTTATATGCTATAAGTCACACCATGTTCTTAATGATATTTCCAATTGGTTCCTGTTTTTGAGGGGCTCATGAGAGCATGGCAAAAAAAAAAAATCCCTTAAATTCAGAGGGTTAAAAATAACAGAAACCCAAAACTGTTGCGATCTGTAGACAGTATGAAGGGAATTATAAAAGAGAAGATTATAAAATCATTAATTTTATTCAAACTTAAACGCTGAAGAAAAAATTTCAAAAACAGTTTTTCTACATGGATTCAAAAAATTATATGATGTTCAAGACTGGTGAGGTAATGTTTATTCATGTGTTAAATTAGAAGAATTAAGGCTCAAAATGTTATTCATTGTTCATTCAATCATACATTAGATTTAAAAACTATTGAGTAGCAATGACTGTCAAGACTTTAATGTTGCTATAGGGGATTGAAATATAAATCCATAAAAACTAATCCATTTGCAGTATAAGACAATTACAAATGTAACTCATGGTATTTATAATACATTTGTATGTGGTGTGGCATTTAGAGGAATGCAAGATTACAACCAACATTGATAAAATTGCAGAATGAGCCATGGCAGAGCATGGGATACATTTAGCTGATCACTGGAGAGTGGTTAAGATGTGCCTAGACATATGTAACACTGAGAAGTGCTTTTACCAACTCACACATATATTTGAATTAGAAACTTTCATTTCCTAAAATAACACTTTATCAAAATCTTTAACAGTGAACTTTAGGTATTAAGAGATTTTGAAAATTTTTTCTGTGGGCTATATTTTTCTTCCTGAAAAAATAACAATATTTTTAACTCAATATTTTCAAATTAGTGAAACAAGGTGTCTTTGTTTTTATTTGCCCAAATGTGCATGGGCTGAAATATGTAGTATAATGGAAGTTGGTATTGGTTCAGTTAATGAAGTCTTTCAGCTTTGTTCTATTTATCTTTGGAAAGAAAGATTGTTCTGGAAAAAGCTAATGGCAACTTATTGCAATTTGTGTTAAAATTGTACATTTTTGTATTTTGATCCTAGTTTACATGTTGACAAAAGAGTATATGTCATAGAAATAAAGTCATACATCCATACAGATTCTGTATCTCTGATCTGTCAGAAAAAAACAGCCTCAAAGCTCATTTTACTTAAGTAAAGTTAAGCCCTATCTTTCGCATGGTTGAAGAGTAGACTCTCTTCTAGGGAAGTGCAGTTATGTTTCTATAGGTGACAGTATATACCAGTGACGGCAAATATTTTAGAGACCAAGTGCCCAAACTATAACCCCAAACCCATTTATTTATGGCAAAGTGCCAACACTGCAATTGCACCTGAATACTGAGGTTTCAGTTTAGGAGAAACAAACTAACAAATAAACAAAATGACTCTTGCAGTAACATCTTTTGTTGTAATAGAAAAACAGTAGTCATGTCATACTTTCACCAACACTAGGGTAGACTGTTGTGTTGATTGATATTTCCTTGCTGTAGCAAAATATCTGAGATAGTTTTTAAAATGTATTTGGCCTACATTTTTGGAGATTTGCATTCATGCTCATTTGATCCCATTGCTTTGGGGCTAATGTGAGGTGGTACATCATGGCAGAAATGATGTGGCGCAGCAAGATGTGGAAGAGTCAGGAAGCACTAAGCAACAGGAAGGTATCAGTGTCCCATGGTCCCTTCCAAGGGCATATGCCCAGTGAACTAAAACTTCTAACTGGGTTTCATCTATTTAAGTTTCCAGTACGTCTCAGTAATAGAAACCTGGATACCGAGTATTTAATAAAACAGGCCTTTGGGGAGAACTGCAGAACCAAATTTTAGCAATAGTCTAAGACATTGCAAAAGTTTACATCTAGTTTAGGAATCAAATTAGAAAGACTAATTAATACCATTTGCACAGTATCAGGGAAACAGTGCATATGTGAATTTTATATCCTCAGTGATGAGTACAATATATGATACAAACCTGAGTACAATTTAAATTTTAGATTTGGCAACAGATCCATTTTTTTATATTTTCTCTATATTCTTCATTTATATTCACGTCTTCCACTTGAAGCAGTAGCAAAAAAAAAAAAATGATACCTCACATAACAGTAAGGCAAATGGTAGGTATCTGAGGTCATTTAATGACTTATTTTGTCTGTGGAAGGTAAACAGGTATTTTTTTCTGGCAGATTATCTAACCCAGTAGAAAATGAGAACTGTGTGGCTGATACTCAAATAAGCTTTTCAAATATCAATCACTGAGTTGGTTGAAAACATGCTCATCAGTATTCAGCAGTTCCACCCTAAGATGAAAGCTGGGAAGAAACCTCCGTCAGTGTAGAAGTAATAGAAGGCAAGTTATCAGACACCAAAGACTTCTATCCTTTACATATACTCAACTTTCATTGAGTTCAATCAACTTCAGCCTCTCAGCAGGAAGAATTTTGCTGCAGGATAGAAATGTGAATTTCATTAATAGTATTATAAAAGTATCAAGGCTTATATAATGAGTTTAATATTTTCAGCATAGGAGGGATTACTGATCACAGGAGAGCCTTAAAAATGATATTGGAAAGCTGATGAGGGTGTAGAAGAAAAAGTACCCTTCTCATTGTTAGTGAGGATGTATACTAGCAAAACCACTATTGAAATCAGCAGAGAGATTCCTCAAAAAGCTCAAAATGCAACTAACATCTACATCACTCCGCAGTAGATTCCCAGAAAAGATCAGCACACTGGGCATACCCATGTTCATTACAACGCAATTCATAATAGTTAAACTATATAAGTAGTCTATGTGCCCACTAAGAGATGGATAAATAAATAAAATGTGCTATATATAAGCATAGTGAAGCAATATTCAACCAAAAAGAAAAATAAAATCATGTCACTTGCATGCAAGAAAATAGATGGGACTGAAGATCAACATGTTAAGCAAAATAAACTCAGTCAAATATTGAATATGATCTCTCATATGTGGAATGTAAAAAAATACAGACAAAAAAGGAGAGAAAGAAGACAGACTGTTACAGGAGAAGAAGGAGGTCCCAGGGATGGGGTGAGAAATGTAGAGGAGGTAACTGAAGGTAAAAATGATTGAAGTATGTTGTATATGTGCATGAATATACAAAAGTAAAGCTCATTGATATATAAAATCAGTATGCACTATTTTTTAAAGCTACTATTACAGAATGTAATGTTTTGAGAATACAGAAAGTTTTAAAGTAAATGTAGATAGATAGATAGATAGATAGATAGATAGATAGATAGATAGATGAATCATATCTTTGGAATGTTGTGTAAACGGTTCCCAGTGTAGCTTCCCATCTCATAAAGCAAACAGAATTTCATCTAAAAGGTAATTTTCTTAAATGTATTCTGTTTAAGAGATTTTCATAGAACGTTGAAGAAGGGAGAGCAGGGAAGCCTTGGGACCTTCTACATTGTTCCTACATTCAGATCACAGACCTAACATGGATGACTGTACAGTTAAAAAATCTGAATAGGAACACTTAAATTTACCCCAAAACAGTATAAAGTCTAGCTGTTACATCTGATATTTTAAGATATTAAGATTCTCTGATTAAGAAAGAATGAAATGGATGATATAAATTCTAGTTTTAGTTTAGTTTTAGTTTAGAAAAAGAAACAATTCATAGTTAACATCTTTTGTTTTATAAGAAAAGCAACACTGTATAGGTGCAACAGCACTGTTCCAGAAATAATCACAATTTTGAAAAAAAGACAGCAGAGAAACTGGATAACCCCGTCAAGATAACCACATGCAATTTCATGCAGTATTTCACATTTGCTTTTCTTTTATCTCATCCAGTTTCTTTTCTACCTTTTGGTTACCTAACATTCATATCATCATAATGATTCTACAGTATGTGTGTCTAATTTAGTGAAGATTTTACTTAGCCTTTAGTTCTTTTATCAAGCATGCTAAATTAAAATCAAATCTCTCTCACTCTTGCTGTCTCTCACACACACATACACAGACACATACATGCAAACATATTTACACAAGGCATGAGACTTTACTAGTATTTCATATCAGCGTATTATTTTGCCTTTATATCATGAATCAAGATATCAAGTAATAGTGATAATTGGTCAATTCAATTTTTTTCAAATGATTATAAATTTGATGATAATTAGAGAAAAGTCTTGTTTACCATTTTATTGCTAAGACTAGTATAGTACATGAAGCACAATTTGTCTTAGATACTGCTTAATAGACAATACTTAATAGTTAACACTTAAATAAATACTGCTTAGTGAATGAATGGCCTATTCATTTGGCCAAGAACACTGTCCCATTTCCTGGACTGTGTCTCATCAGATATTTGTCCTTATTTTAAGTAAATCTCCAATTATCTTCTCTTTGCATGGTCACTTTTCAAGGATAGCTCTGTACATTGTCGCCTTCCAACTCTCTTTTCCCTGTTCAGTCTTAACAATCACTGAATATTTTTGGCTCTTGCTGAAGCCGTTATATGACTTTTGAAAGCTATGCCTCAGGTTGTTCATGTAAAAGACAGAAACACTTCTGTCTTAATTCCTTTCATAGGCCTTTACACTAGTAAAATACTTAATACTTGGGACTTTCTTCAGCTTCCCCTATAGTAGCTAGATTTGAACAAGGATATAAATGACTTTCCCCTATTATGTTGATCTATAACTCAACTTCTATGGAATACATTGTCTGAAGGAGAATGAACTCGTTTAATCAAACAACATAATTTAAAAATAAATCAATCAAGATGACAATAAAAGTGATCATTGCATTTGACAGTGATGAAGTTATTGCTCTTCTTAAGAAGAGAAGTTTCTGAGAAATGGAAGCCAACATTGAATCTGTATTACCCATACACACAGCTTCTGATTATGTAGTTACCTGCTAATAGCACCCAAATAACTCTATTTAGTTTATTTCTTTCTCTTGATCTTAAGAATCATATATCCAGCTATCAATTTGAAATCTCTATTAGGAGGGCATACAAATATTTTAAATTTAATCTTATTAAATCGAAATTGTCAATCATTTTATAACTACATTGCTCCATGTGTTAGTTTTCCCATATAATAGCTGGGACAAAATTCATGATATTCACAACTCCAAAAAGGAGAGGTTTCAATTGGCTCAAACTTTTGGAAAATCCACTCCATGATTGGCTAGTTACAAGACAAAAACAATATGTAGGAAGGTAAGGTGGAGAAAATCTGGTCACAGTATGGCAATCAAGAAGTGAGAGGGTACAGAGGAGCCAGAAAAGGGAGAAATAACCTCCAAAGAGACACCCACAATAGCTCACCAGGCCCCACATGCTAACAACATATTTACTTAGATATAAACTCATCAATAGTTCAATCCACTGATTGGAAACAGCACCCCCATGATCCAATTGCAGATTTAAAGCCCCATCTCTAAACACCAGGCATTTGTGGGACATTTTATATCTAATCCACAACATTCCAATAATCATTATAACCATATGTTCATGGGAACACACACAAGCATGTGTAAACACATACAGCTCTCCATTATCCATGTTTCTTATGTGTCAGTGTCACTACTAGTCACATAAATTATGGACTGGCAGACATCATAGAATTTTCCCAGTGCTTCTCCTTCCAAACTAATGAGCACAAACACTTCTGAATTTTAGTAGTATCAAGATTTGGAAATAAAATATATTAGAAATCTGGTTAAACAATTCACCAGTTTTCTGGTGTTATGAAACTTATTTAAACTTCTCAGCATTTCCTGGTCCCCTAAGCGCAAATAAAAATTATATTTGAAGGGATTTGCATTAATAAAAATTGTTTAAGATTAATCAATGAATTTAATTAATGCTAATTGATAGTAATACTAAATATAATTGCTCCTATTAAATGATTTCATATATAACTTTCTATTTTTCTTTTTTATTATCATTTATGCATTTACTGCCTAAAGTCTTCATCAGAAAATAAGCTGTTATTTCTCTTTCTTGTCTTGTGCACCTCAGCTGCATTCTCAACCCTGCTAGTGGAATGATCTTTCTGAGCCATAAATCATAGCATATGTTTATATCCTGCCCACATTCTGCATGTTGGATCAGTTCTATGCTCCTTCATCAGAATTGCCAAATTGTCAGAAATCAAGATCTCGTCTTTTTCTCTCAGTGCTCACTCTAGCCACTCTAAATACTTAAGTGTTTCTAATTGCACAATATCGTTTCATTATTCCATGTTTCTATATCTCCTGTTTCTTCTTGGAAAATTTTTGCATATTTCCTTCACTAGGTGAATTCCCATGCATCTTTCAATAGAAACTTAAGGGTCTAATTCTCTATGGCAATGAACTTGACCTTCATGAGTTTAGTGAGATACATTCTTCCATTTTTCACTACTAAATCTTACATATGTCAGTATTTACATATGTCAGTGCTTCTACATTGTATAATGTTTATATATATATATATATATATATATATATCTGTTCTACTAGACTGAATTTTTTATGTTACAAATACTGTGTGCTAGAGATAAAATGATGAATAATGCATGGACATGATTCCAGAACAGTTCTCAATCTAAAGAAGAAAAATATATGGTTACAGACCCAGAAGACTTCTCAATCTGAAGGAGATAAACAATGAAACAAAAATGTTTGAGCTCAGTAATGTTTCAAGTAAAAAATATAAAACAAACTTTATGAGTTCCAATATAGAAATATGTTTTCTGTCCAAGAAGTTTGAAAAGAGTTTCAGTAATTGGATGACTTTTGATTTCATAGTAACCTGAAAGTTAGTAACATACTATAGAAATGATCCTTGAAAGTTAGAATTAAAAAAAAAAAACGAGGTACTAAAGATCACAAATTTGAAAGAAAGATCATCATGAGTCAAACTGGAGAGAACCATGTATAAATGGAGAAAGGCAAAACAGATATTTTATATCTATAATGTAACATGTTCCTTGGAGAATGGCAGAAGTTTATCCTTATGTCTAGTTAAAAGTAAATCTTATTCTTCCAGTGATACAAAATGACAGATAGAATTAAGCAGAGAATATAATAATATATTTGTCAAATGTCTTTGTAATGTAACCAAATTAGAAACTAAAATGATTCTAGCTTGTCTGCTAGGAGGACACCAAAATACACTAGAGCAGTAGGACTGAGGCAATAGAGTGTTCAAAACTGAAATATGTAATAATAAGGTGCAGGAGTCAATGATTTACTGAAAGTAAATTTTGCACAAAGGAGAAAAGTCTAGTAAAACTATCATATTTCTTCATTTTTAGAGTGCACAGAACAAAATAGTTTAGAAAGATGCAGATTTGGTGAGAAAGGAGGAGATAAAAAGATAAATTGTCGGTGTTGTAAACAATGGTTTCTGTGAATAAGGGCTTTTGTAGAAGGCCGTTAGACAGTTGAGTGTAGAACTAGAAAGTCAGATCTGATCTGGAGATATTGACTGACATTTTAAATATCTAATTGTAACTGAAAAATATATGACTATATTTTCTAATATAGTTCTTGTTCTTATCTGAAACCTCATAAGCTGTCCCTTTACTGTCTGTGGTTCTATCAGTGTTCTGTTCTGTGTTCTAACAAGAATCACCCAGTAACTTCTGCTTACAAAATTCTAAGGTTTCGCTAGTTGATATCTCCTTAACTTTCCAAATCCTTCCTGCCAGCCATTTCCAAAGATTTCTGAACCTCTTTCTCAATTGTAGTCCCAATAATGCTCCTGTTATCAATGTCAGTTTTCTCAAATAGATACTTTCTCATTGATGAGAATAAATACTGGGCACCCATGACATACAGTGGGAGAGATATATTTGGGTTCACATTTTAGAGGATTTAGTCCATGACTGACTCTCTCCAACATCAGAACATTATGATATAGGGGCATGGCAGAGAAACTGTGCCTGATCTATGGTTGCCAGGAAGCAGAGAAGGAAAGGAGGAGCCAGGGAGAAAAATATACCCTTCCAGGTAACTCCCCCAGTGACCTACTTCTTCTAGAAAGACCCCTTACCTCCTGATAGCACCTTCAATACTCCCAGGATCCAGTCATACTTCAAAAGGTCCATTTCTGAACATGAGGATCCTGGAGGGCATTTTAGATCTAAACCAGAGCATCCATTCATCCTGGCGTTTTCTACCTTCTTTTTCATTCAGCATTTCTACAATGGTGCATAGGTTATGCACTTGACAAGTGATTTTCCTTTAGCTTTTTCTTGTCACTTTTCAGCTAGGAATTTTCCAGCTCCATCATAAGTGTTTATGTTTATGGGATAATGGTCATTATGAGAAGCATATGCATGTTGATGTGGTAGTGTTAGAATAACTGTGTTCATTATTGATAAGGCTATGAATATTTACCCCAGATAGGTTTATAGTTTACATGGTGTCTTCAGTGCTGCCATGGATTAATTTCAAAGAATAAGCTAAGGCAATAATGCTCCAACTTCAGTAAACATCAGAATCATCTGCAGAAAACAGTAACTTCTGGGATCTAACTTTAGTAATCCTTATTCAATTAGTCTGGGTTGAAACCTAAGAATTTATATTTTCCCAATAATTCTGATGCTACTAATCTTCATACACACACTGAGCACCTTTGCAAGGGTTACCAGGTTCTCCTTTGGATACAGTAAGTATAGATCATTCTCAATTTGTCATGGTACAACTTTTGAGTTCTTTTACTTCATGATGATTTGAAAGTTGTGGGTATTCAGTAGAAATCACATTTCAATATTTGAATATTCAACTTTATCTGAATTGGCAATGTTGTGTGAAACTCTCTAGTGATTCATGGCAGCTGTCAGTCAAGCACTAGATTGTGAGGGTAAAAAGCCCATACTGCACAATATTCTAAGTTGCTAGACTACGGCATTCAGTTTAGGTGCATTAAATTTATTTTTGTCTTTTAATATTTTCAATGTATTTTTGGATCATCTGGATTTAGTTCTGTTATAGTGTGCTTGGATGGCCCCCATTTAAGCCTCATGCAATCATGGACAGGGCTAGGTCTAGTGTTCATGATTGGCTTATTGTCTAGTGCTGGATTTGATGGTGTGAGTGCGGCACCCGCCCAGGGCTGGAGCTGACATACAGTGTAAGGGCGAGAGGAAGGCGCGTCTTCCCTCTCTGGATGGTTCATGCCTTGTGGTGTGCTGTGGCCATGAACGACTGCCCCTCAGCCATGCCACTCTGCCTTGCAGCCAGCTAAGTATGGACTGAATTCTCCAATTTTTAAGAAATAAACCTTTGCTTCCCTAATTTTGGGCTTCAGGAGTTTTTTCTCAGCAATGAGAGAAAAGTAAATGAGACAAGCTCCATCATAAGTCAAGGAGAATCTGTATAAGTCAACATTTTGACCCTTATTAAATAATAGGCATTAACTTGAATTTGAGCTATCATCTTTTTGGAGAGAAAAGAAAGAATATAAGTCATAAACTAGGTTTCCTTCAAGAGCACTTGTTACTGTAAGACCAGAAATCACTCAATAATAATCTTGAACTGAAACTCTAAAGTTAGATTGTATTCTTGTGGCTCAAAACACATAGCACCTCTATGACATTTCAGATTATTGTCTTGAAATGTCTAGCAATTTTGAAACATGCAGACATTTAACTACTGTAGAAAATTGAAAGTTTTAATAGAAGCTCATTTTAGAAGTACCTGAGAAAATATCAGAAAATAATATATGTTTTAAATGTACTTGTCTCAGAGTCTGCCAGCTTCTTGACATAGATGGAACTTACATAAGTGCCTTTCTTCCTGGGCCATTGTGCTCTACATTTAAGTACACTAGCATTAGTCACTAAGTACCTTTTAGCTTTCTGTAGCAACAAGAAATCTAAAGAACATTTTCTATATGTCAAAACAGCTTTCCCATCATGAGGAGAGGTGCAGCCATTAGATAATTATACATGTTCCCTCACAAAATAAAGTGCTTGGACGCAAACCATCTTGAAGTGCAGAAATATATTTATATAATCTTGGCTACAGGACACATATGACAATATATTGCAGAACAGGCCTGTACACTTGCTGAATGGGGAAATTTGTAAAATAAGCAAAGCAAGTAGAGAACATATCTCTAATGGATGTTTTTTTTTCTTGTTTTTTCCACTCCTTTGGAAAATTTTGCCATATAATTTTGTTGTTTGCAGCATTGTTTTAAATCTTTGCATTTAAGATTCTAGATGTGATACACCACACCAACTTTACCCCTTGATCTGGCTAGAGTTTGTGCCTAGACAGAACAGACTTTTAACAATGATTCTGACTCTTCATCAGAGTAGACCTGGAGAAAATTCTGTAAATTTTCCCTGCTTTAATGTTCTTACCTAAAAAATAGAGTAAGATACTTATGAGGCGATAATGAAGATTTCTAGCTAACACAGTTAAATGGTCTTTGACTTTTATTGGTTGTTCTCAAGATTTTGACAAGTTATTCAGTAGAATAAAGCTTTAGAAAGGTTGCAAAAAATGTGACCTAGCTGAGAAACTCATTTAAATTTTTATATAATAATGTGTCTGGTTTTTGTCCAGGCTTCCTGAAATGGAGCTCCTAAAATCTTTGAGATTTCTCAAAGAATAGAAATGTCTTTGTAATACCATAGTAGAGACTCACCGTGGGTGCCTAGGCATCCTCTGGATTGAAGCTGGTCACTAGAAGGACAAACAACAAGTTTAGAAGTTTAGGACTTTGAGACAAATTCATGTTCAGGAAGTACAGGGAAGTGAAGATTGTGCTAAGCTAGGTGTCAGAGGAGTTAGCCAATTAATAATGTAGTGAAACTCCCTTAAAATTGAGTACTTAACTTATTGGTGCCTCCTGTTAGGTAAATTAGGCTTAATTCCAGGAGAAAAGGGCAGAGAACCTCTACATTTCTTTCCACACCTCGCATCTCTTCATTTGGATGATCTTCTTGATTTTGTCCACTAATGATAAAACACTAACTGTAGGTATAGTGCTTTTCTGAGTTCTTAACAATCATTTTAATGAATTAGCAAAACAAAAGGAGTGATAAGGAACCCCAAATTTATAGCCAGTTGAAGAGAACTGCAGGTGCCTGGGGATTTCTGAAGCACAGCTGATACCTTAGATAACTTTTAAAATCTCTGCTAACCCTGGATTTCTGTAAGCATAATTGGTGGTGAAAGATAATAAATACCTTTTAAAAATCCTTCTTTTCTTTTTGTTTTGCATCAGAATAGGCTTGGTTTAACACTGAATTTCACCTAAAATATCACTGTCTGATATCAAAGATTTCAGCCTACCACTAACCTACTATACCCGTTCCTATTCTTTACCTAGTGATTCATTGCAATTCAGGTTTAACTGTTTCTATTTTTCAAGAGTATTCCAACAAAATTCAACTCATTCTTTATATTTCTTTCTGAAACCTCAATTATCTATCTGTGCTTGTTTCTTTAGTCACATATAGATCATTTTATTATTAACAGTTTCTGAGATTTCTAAAGCATTTAGTTATCTAATTTGCATTGAAGACTAAAAGTAATTCATAAGGGTTTTTTTTTCCAATTTGTTTGTCTATGAGTTAAATCTAGCAGAAGCTGAAGGAAAAGAAAAGATTTCATTTGGAGGAATGATATAGAGAAAAATCCATTCAAAAAATTGTTCTTTTGTTAACTTTGCATTAAGAAAATTGTCTTTCAGCAAATTAGCTCAGAGGAAACTGGTTGACTTTCTACAACTTTAGACACTGAAAGTAAAGTTTCCTCCCAAATTTCATGACAAAATTTATTTTCCTGTAACTCTATGTCAGTTACCTAGAAAACTATAGAATGAAATCTTGCTGAGGAAGGAATTATACACAACAGCAATTATTGTTCATTTTGTATACTTACAATTGTTAAATATGTATTGCCATAAAATAATTAGTTAAAATATGTAAAAGGGAAAAAAATTTAAAGAGACATTGTGAAAGCAATCTTGTACATGAATGAAATTCATTCGTGGTGGAAAAAAAATTGTCCTATTAAAACAATGCTACAAATTCCAGTGTGGAAAGGGGTAGTTCTAGATCTGAGAATGTCATAGTATTCTACTTTAAATAATAGTTTCTCTACTCTTTAAAAAGAAAACACTTATGAAGTGACAATGCTAAGTTATCCAGCAGCACTGAGATTTTCTGTAAACAGCGGCTGCTTTTCAAAGTAAAGGAAATTTAAAATCTGAGTTTAATCAAAGTGTGGACTATGATGACAGCATTGTAAATAAGCATTGGCTATTTTGAAGTATGATCGCTCAAGTGCTAAAAAGTTAAAAATCTAGTTCATTTTCTTTTCTAGAAGTTTTTCTAGCATACAGATGTTGATATGTCTGAAATTTAGATTGAACTTTTGCTAATTTACTATTTACCACATTGCCAAGTGGTTATTTTTAAATGACCAAAAAATAAATTTGTATACAGGTCGTAAATGTATTGCTAATGTAATGAAATGGTTACACTTTAAAATATGGTTAACTAATTGTCAATCATGACTTTAAACTGATATTAAAGCTAAAAATAAAACTCTTATCTTCTGTATATATTCAAGTAGACTTATCTGTTGTCTCCATATGAGGTCAAATTTTGAGAAATGAACAGAAGATTCAGTCGTCAGTTCTGCTGATCAACTGTTAACAAACTATACTAGAACTGCAAAGAGGAGGAGAGAGATGAAGTAGATGAATGAAGTCACAGAAGTTGAAGCAATCTCTTTTAAGAGTCAAATTAAATATTACATACTGGAAACTATTAGACACCAATGACTTCAGTGTATACAGGGTCTTTCTTCACAGGATGCTGGAGATTGGTATCATAGCACACAAAAGATATTCACAGGGTTGAAGACCACCATTCCAGCATTTTCCAAATGTTTCTAGAAGCACTCCCAAGTCATTTGAAAGAAAAGAAAAAGGCTATCTTTTCACCAAATATAATATTGGCATTCTTGCAAACTTAATTTTTTGAAAGACTCTAGATTTTTTGCATAGTTCTATTTAGGAAAGCCCTGTTTGAAAAGAAAAAATGATATTATTCTCACGCCCACAGGGACAAAGAATGTATAGCTATTGTAGTCACAGTTTGCAAGGGAATAAGGGGATAGATTTAATATAGGGCACAACATTTACAGAATTATTCTATAATATTCACTCAGTGAGTCAAATGCAAAACAGTGCAGGAGATTTGTCCAGACACTATAGAGCCAAAGAATCCAGTTGAAGGTCTGGATCCCATGGTAGTGTCCTGCTCAAGTTCATCTGAAGACCTGCATCTCATGTCAGTATCTTCCATGAGTCCAGCTAAAGGCATTGAGCCTACAACAATGTCTCACACTAGTCCTCAGTGACAGTGAGGCCCCAAGCTCCTCTGATGATGAGACCAGCCGAGGTCATATTAGGAAAACCACAATGACTAGCTTCTCAAGAAACAGCATGCCATCTTCCCCTACAGTTCTCTTTCTCTTTTTTAAAATCATAATTATTAGTATAATTTAGGTATAGGCTATGAACACATTCATAGTTCCCCTTTATGCTCTTGACAGCAATCCTCAGGTGGGCCTTCAACACTTAGCACCATGCTGACTCAGTTCAGATTGGTGTTCCAAGTTACTCGACCACAATAGTCATGATTCATTCAGGTAATATGGACAAATGACCCAAACCCAATTTTCAAATGATAAATGAGAATAAAAATATTCCTACTATCATGGATTATTGGCATAAAAGGAAGGTTTTAGTGTATTAAAAAGTGAACATAAACTAAAAATTCTAGTAATATAGGTTATACGATTCCATTTTTTAAGATTTCTCTTTAAATTGCTCTCATTTATAAGCTTATTTTCAAAAGATTGATTAAAACTTTAAACAGATCCAAACTGTATGGTTCCCATTTTATGAAGTCAGAAAAGTCTTGATGTTACTTTCTTTTTCCATGTTCGTAAATCAGTTGTAAATATCTGTATATTTGGTTTTTCTATCCTTGGCTTTGCTTGGAGTTGTATATAGTTAGCCTATTTCTTCTCCTCATTCTTTTATTTAATTGGATACTTCTCTGACATTCCCTGTGAGCAAGTCATTAACACTTGACTTGATAGAAAGACTAGTTATGTGTTTTTAAGAAATTCCTAGAAACATTAGTACAGATAAACTAACATTTTACTATGAGTTCTGTGTAGTTTTTCAACTAGGTGAGTTTGCTGTATCCAACCTAAAATGTGTTAAATGACTAGTAGAAAACAACCTGTAACCTGTTTTCTGTTTCATTGTCATTATGATTTTGCAGTTAGAAAAGATAGTCTCATAAATATCATAGAGTACAATAATAAACAGATGCAGATGAAATTGGGGAAAATTAACTGATACAGTTCATTTTAAATGCTTATTGATTAAGCTTCAACTGTCATAAAATAAAATGAAGTCGTTTATCAAGAAGCCTTTATACAACTTACACTAAAAAACAGTGATAAGGCACATAGCCTAGAGCTCCACAAATGCTGAGAGGATGGAGGTCACAGTATTATTATAGAAGCAGATAAAGGAAAGTGAAAGGTAAATGAATGTATAAAAATATGCTACCTATATTTTAAAACCTATACTATCTTATAATATTTTAGCTCAACTGGTGTATTAGAGAAATATAAAATCTTCCTAAATAATGTTTATATTATAAAACTTATTTTCTCACTTTTTATATTAAATTGAAACTACCCTTCCCCTTAAATCATATTACTCTTAGGACATCTGAAATTGAGTAAAATCAGCTAATGGCTAGAAGGAGTCAATGTGAAAAAAATAGGAGTAATTAATTAAAAGTAAGATGGGTCTCAGTATGTCACCACATAATATTTCTAAGATAAAGAATATTTCAAAATCATATTTTCTCAAACAGGGCATATGTCTACCCTTGGTAGAAGGACCTAAGTTTTATTTCTTTTCTAAAATATGTTTCTGGCTAGGAAAGTGCTTGCCTAGCATAGGTGAGACTGGGCTCAATGTACCACACTAGAAAATGAGTAAATAAATCAAAGTAAAGTAAGTGTTTCAAACAGTATTTCCTCATAAAATATTTCTAATTTCTACCCTAATTTATAATGACACAGTTGATAATTTTTCATTTAACATGCACATTCTGGATTAGTATTAGTGTTTCCTTGAAGATATTTTTTCAGTAGCCTTATTCCACACATGTGTTCATAATCAAGATCAATTTTTGGACTGTACAACCTATGCAAACAGTTATGAGTCCTGTTACTGTGAGGGACATACTACTTGGTATAATTCCAGAATTCAGTGTTTTAAATTCTTAATAATTTTTAGAACTTAGATTTTTTATAAGTAAAATTTGACAGGATGATGTAGCATTATGTGAGTTGAGTAGATATATGCAATATATAACCACCTTATCTTGCTGTTGTATTTGTACACAGTGTTTGCAATACCTCATGTGCACACAATCCTGGTGTAGTGACTATACTTGGGAGTTTAGCAATGCTCAATTGTGTACATGAAAAACATACTTCTTAGTTCAGACTGCTTAACCAACAGGTATTCACCTTCTCATGGTTCTGTATGCTGGAACATGAATGATTCAGGGGACATGAATGATCAAGGACTGCTGAAGACTTACTGACTTTTCAATTTATGTTCACTATGTCTTCACATGGGAGGCAGAGAAAGAGCCATGATGTCCTTTCTTCTTGCTTTATGGGCACTAATCCCATCATGAGATCTCTCCCTTCCGATCAAATGAAAACCTGTATTATTCTCCAAGTCCCCATCTCCAAATAGTATCACCATAAGGACTACAGTTTAAATTTATAAATTGGGAGAAGGTGGTAACTCAGTATTACTAAAGGAGAAATTCTATGTTCTAGATTCACTAAAAGGGAATGAGAATTAATGCAAAAGCAGAGTCCTCTACTAAATATTACAAGCAAAGACTAAGCAACAAAAAACTAACTTCAGGACTTCATTGAATCAAGCCTGTCTGAAAGTGACCTCAGTCTCCCTAAAACTGTTTCTCTGAAAATAGGCGAGTTAAGATAAATTAGCTGTATTGAGTCTGCCTTGATTTTTGTGTAGACATATAATTGGGTGAGGAGTTTGTTTGCCCTAAGTTGCATAACTAAGGTAGCATAAATGATTGGTGAGATAAAGGATTTATCGTGTGTCAAGATAATGGGTGAGTTTCTTGACTCTTTTCTGGGTAATCTATATATGATAAACCTATAAAGAAAGAAAAATCATTTTGGTTTGCTAGCTGGTAAACTTTCTGAATAGATGAAGTTGCTATACTTGCTATATCTCCTTCCTTGTATGCATTTATAAAGCTAAGTAGAATAGCATTAGATTAAAATCTATTTGTGACTGATAAGTCTGATTGTCAAGATGATCCCAGACCTGCAGCTGCTCTGCCATTGAGTAGGTCCAGAAGTAGGCTGAGCTTCCAGACCTTTGACCAATCAACCTATCAATATGCTACTGTGTAAAGACAGTGGTAAGAAGTTATTAAAATAACTTGATGATTAAGAATGAGTCAACCACCTATGAGCTGACATAGTGAAAGAGCCTGGGCAAATTATAGGATGAATATAAACTAGTATTCCTGAAAGAATTGTGAAAGTAAATTGTTAAGGACAAAAGTGAGGCATAGAGCTAAAGGTAATAATTTTGAGTTTGTACTTTAATCTTTCAGGAAACTGACAGCACTTTTAACGGTTTAGACCAAAACTGTCCCGCAAAGGGCTCAGAGGTTCAGAGGTCTTGGGGTTTTGGAAGATTAGTAGATCATGAGGTATTGACCTCACCAATTGATTAATAGCCTATTGATGAATTCATACCTACATGTACTGTTAGGAACTGGTGACTGACTGGAGAATGTACATCACTGAAAGTGAGTCTTTGGAGAAAATAACTTTTCTCTGGCTCTCTTTCTACTCTCTTTTTTCCAGCTGGTATGGGTTCATACTCATTCTTTTTGACTTATTCTTTTGCTGTGATGTTTCTTTCTTGGAAACAACTGACAATGAAATGAAATCATTAAACAAAATAATCTTTTTTCTTCTATAAATTGTATATGCTAGGTATTTTGTCCCAGCAACTGAAAAGTTAATGTGCTTGAGTAAGGGATAGAGAAAACAAAGCAGTAGCATCTCTAGTGATTGAGATAAACATATCTACATTTCATACCAGAAGTCTCATTGAGGAATGTATAAAACATGACTTATAATTAAAGCACAGTTTTGTGACTGGTCATAAATGTGGCTTTGGAACAAGATAGTGTTGGAACCAGAGGCTACTGTGTGAAGATAATTTATTTCACTGAGAAGAAATTTTAGATGACGGAAATCCTCTATTTTTCTTGACTATTTTTATTAAAATTTCTAAGAGTTAATGTTTTTGGACTTAGAAAAGTGGAAAGGGATCTTTTTTCTGAGTAAGAGTATTCAATAAATGGCAGTAGTTAATGTTCAGAAATTATCATCAGTGATAAGAACCATGCCACTTTTGAATGGAGAGGGTAAAGAACAGAGGGAGGTTAATATTTGCAGAGCAAGAAAATTGTTCACTTTCTTCTTGATTTTTAACTAATATACTTCACAAAGGTTATACAAAGACTTACATTAATGATTGAATTTCAAATCATTTATGCTGTCACTCTTCTATATCAATGGTATGCTAATCATTAGTATCTATCTTTCCCTCACAAATTTTAATCCTTTAACAAAGTTGATCCTGTAAGAGATGATTCTCAAGGTTACACTGATCAGGATTTGAAGCAAAATGCTGTTAAATTGAAGAAATTGGAATGATATTTGATGTATTTCTCTTTTTTGCTTTTAATAGTAGATACTTTGTTGGAATGCTAGAACAAAAGACAAGAGACAGCTATCATCGTTAGAATATATAAGGGACTAGGAATTTCTACTTCAAGTGCCAAGCTCCATCCTATAAAATATGATATATTTTTAGGTGAATAGGAACTTTAGAGTATTTTGTTTATCTTGTACTTTTTAGAACAATTGTAAGAACACTGCATTCCCAATGGAAATATTTTTTTAGGGGACTAACAAATGTATGGACTAAATTCAACAACTGCTTTTCGTGATCAGTCAGAAGACAACATCTAGGCAAGACTCTCCACCAGCAAAAATATTGCAACTTGCTAAAATTTTAGACAATCATTACCTTTTCAGCAATAATTGAGGTGTGTAATTTTTTAAAGATGACATTCCTGCATTCTTAGTAGACTTTATATGCACTGTGCATTGATCAGCTTCTTCACTGCTGCCTTGAAATACCTTAACCCACAATGTAAATGCGAAGAGGTTTATTTTGGTTCACAGTTTGAAAGGTCTCACTCTATAGTCAGCTAGATCCAAGTGAGAAACATGGTGAATAGCATGGTGGAAGAAAGCTACTGGACTCATGGTGTCTGGGATTCAGGGATGAGAGGAAATAACCCATAAAACACATTCCCCAACTCGGTCCAATTCCCAGTAGTCCACCAGCTATTCATCAATCTATGAGGTCATTGATTTACAGTGCAACTGCCACTCTACAAAACCTAATCCAGTCAAGCTAGTGATCAAGATTATAATAGGAAACCAAGAAATTCATGTGACCCACTTTATT
This sequence comes from Dasyprocta punctata, assembly GCA_004363535.1. Taxonomy (NCBI): domain Eukaryota; kingdom Metazoa; phylum Chordata; class Mammalia; order Rodentia; family Dasyproctidae; genus Dasyprocta; species Dasyprocta punctata. Next base: position 50,775 of record RJWM01008818.1, read on the forward strand.
ATAAGACTTGCTTTACTCTGGTCCACAGAATAAAAACTGAGTCCACAGTAGCTAAAGGATACTTTTAAAGGTTTGACATAACAAAACAGACTATTACTGATAGGAATGGATAGGATAGGTTAATTCCAACAAATTTTTAAAATTTTTACTTTCTTGTTACATAATTATGTTATCAAACTATAAATTTTCATTTTCTCTTAATTTTACCCAACCCTATACATCTTAATCAAGGACACACACAAAAATATAACAAGAAATGACAGTGTTAATGACAGCATTAAACTCTTCTTGCTCAATGTTGTAGATTGATAACTGGTGGTCAACTTGTAATACCAGCTGAAGTGAGTCAGTGTGGTGCTAAGTAATAATGTACCACCTGAGGATTGTTTGCCAAGATAAAAAGGAGTACAGGAGAGAAAGACTTTAGTGTTGTTGTTTCTGTTGCCATTGGTTTTCCTGGAGAAGCTTGTGAGCTTCTTTCCAGACATGAACTTGTCTGTTCTCATCATCAGAGGCACTCAGGACCTTGTTGTCACTGAGAATGACTAAGGTTCACTTTGTGGGATCTTTGATCATTACGTTGAGCACTGCTTTCTGGCTCTGAAGGGGAAGATGGTGTGCTTTTCAATCTCCAGCAGTTTGTCACGCTGGCTTCCTGATATGAACTTGGCTGTTCTCATTGTTGAAGGAGCTTGGGACCTTGGTGTCACTGAGGATGGCTGTGATACCTTTCAGGTCCTTATTTTGAGCATCGTTTCTTGGCTCCAGTGTAGAACACTCAGTCTGCTGGCACAGAGCCTTCATCTCATTGGTACAGACTTTGTAGTTCAACCACTGACTTTTAGTCCTTCCTAGAGCAGATCCATGAAGCAGACTTGCATGAGTCATTGTCATGGACTCTAGGCCTTCAGTTGGACTCATGGTGGGTACTGCCATGGGCTCTAGGTCTTCAGCTGGACGCATACAGGACATTATTGTGGGATACAGGCCCGCAGCTGGATTCCTTGGGTCTCAGTGTGTGGACAGATTTCCTGCACTTCTTGTATTTAACACTTGGGTGACTATTACAAAATAATATTGTAAATTATGTGTGCCATATTGTCTTATTCTCCTTGCAAACCCCGACTACAGCACAAGATTATTTTTCTAATATAGTCTTTCAAGCGTTGTGCTTGCAGTTAGTTGTATCTGAGTTATCTCCAAAAAACTCATCAGTTAAAGTCTTGTTTGTCAGCTGGTAGTAGCTTCAATAAGAGGTGGTACAGTCTAATGGAAGTAAGTTACATCACTGGGATATGCCCCTGAAAGGGATACTATATTAGGATCTTAACCCCTTCCTTTCTCTGTTTTGATTTTATGCCATAAATTGAATGGCTTTCTCTGCCCCCTGCTCACACCAAAATGTACTTTGATGCCACAGGACAAGTAACCTTTGAAGCCAAAATTCAATATCTAAAAACTAAAAAGTCAAGATAAACCTTTCTTCCTTATCATTTTATTGTCACAGGCACTTGTGTCAGTGTTGGAAAACTCATGCAAACTTTTGAAATTGGGTCAATTCTCTCCAACTCTGCTGCTCTTTTATCAACTAATTCTCAATCCTTTGGTGACATTTCTTTCTCTTTTTTTCCTTTGGTGACATTTCAATAAGGTGTAGAGCCACTATTCTGAGGTAGATTACATCCCAGAAAACTGCTTTTTTTGCTTATTCATATGAAACAATGCCAAATTTATTAAACTTTTATTATGAGACTGCAGCAATTCAGTCATATCTTCTGCTCTACTTCTAACTCTAGTTCTCTTGCTACTTTCATGACATCTGCAATAGTTTTTTCCACTGAAGTCTTGCACCCATCAAAATCATTCATGGGGATTGGAATCAATTGATTCCAAAATTCTATTAATGTGAAAAATTTTTCCTCCCACTGAATCACAAATAATCTTAAGGACATCTAGAACAGTGAATCTTTTCCAAAAATGTTTGCAACTTATTTGCCCAGATGCATCACAGTAATCAAAATATATGGCAGCTAAAGTCTTTATGGAATGCATTTCTTAAACTGTAAGCATTGAAAGTTAAAATTATTCTGGACCTATGGTTTAACATATGTTAAACTTACCTTTGATCCATGGGCTGCAGAATATCTATTGTGCTAGCAGTAATGAAGGCAACATTCTTTCTTTCTTTCTTTCTTTCTTTCTTTCTTTCTTTCTTTCTTTCTTTTTCTTTTTTTTTTGTATATTTATTCTCTCAGACATTGGTGACCAGGTACATTGACAATGAACAGTAATATTTTGAAAAGTCTTTTTTCTCAGTAGAAGAGTTCAACACTGAGCTTAAAATATCCAGTAAATTATCTTGTAACCAGTAATGATGTTACAATATTTTTTTCATTTATAGAGCCTGGTTAAGGAAGATCTAGTATCATGTTAAGTGTTTTAGGCTTTTCAAAATGAAAAACTGAATTATCAACATCAGTGTAAAGCAATAAACTCTATCAACTTCTAACAAGAGGTTTACTCTTATCTTTTGAAGCTTTAAATCCAGGCATGAACTTCTCCTGTATTGCTATGATGATCCTAGACAACATTTTTCAATATAAGGCTATTTAACCTACATTGAAATCTTCTACTAAATGTGGATACTTTTATCAGTAACTTAGAAAGATTTGGAAAACTCACTTCAACTTCCATATTCACACTCTCTTGTACTTTTATTTTATAGAGATGAGATGGTTCCCTTCCATAAACTTCCTGTTCCAACTGCTACTAATTTTAAGGTTTTCTGCAGCTTTCTCACCCTTCTCAGTCATCGAAGAATTGGGGCTACCACATTGCTGAATTGAACTTTGCCTCATAGGAAATTCTGTGGCAGGTTTGATTTTCTCTTTAGATCATTCAACTTCATTAATAAGGCTAATTTACTTTCTTATCATCTTTGTGTGTGTTGGAGCAACTCTTAAGTTTCATCGTGAAGTTTTGCTTTGCATTCACATCTTGGTTAACTGGCACAACAGGCCTAACTTGCATTTCTCCTCACCTTCTGACATTGACATTGAGATTAATTATGTCTGGCTCTTGACTCAAAGCAGAAAGTATGAGATTTTTCTTCCATTTGAACTCTAATTTAGATGATATCATAAAGTTATTAATTGACTCAATTTCAATATTACTATGTTTCAGTAAGAAATAGGAAAATCTGAGTAGGAGAGCAGAGACTATCCAAATGACGGATTATGAGAATACACACAATATTTATGGATTTAGTTCACTGTCATATATGAGCAGGGTGTGTTGGCCCAAAACAATTATAATAGCAACATCAAACATTACTACTCACAGGTCACTATAACAATTATAATAATGATGAAAAAGCTGAACATGTTATGAGAGTCACCAACATGTGACAAGTAGACTTGAAATGAGCATGCTATTGAAAAAAACTGGTTCTGATATATTTGCTTAATGCAAAATTGCTACAAATTTTTAATTTGTATAAAACACAGTATCTGTGAAACACAATAAAGTAAATTTAAATGTGTGGGATCCTCATCTGTGCTTACCACTTATGATTTGAGATGTAGAAAATTTTTATTTTTAATAACTAATTCATTCCAAGGATGAATGAAAGGCCCCAAAAAGTGTTTTATTCACTTTAAGAGTAACAGAACTTAGTCAATATTAAATTCCATTTTTTCACTGTGGATATCAATAGAAATATTAACAATACTACTGTACCTAAAAATGTAGGAATAATAGTAATAGATACTTATTAAGCATTTACAATGCCATACACATTCCTATTACTGATTTTTATGTTAGATCACTTAATTTTTCACTAAAATTTTTATGCAAGTTTTCTATTATCATCTCCAATCTATGCAGAATGAATCTGAAGGGAAAAGACATGAAGTGTCCTGCTAGGTTCAACAAAGCAAATTTACAGAAGATTCAGCATATGAACTCAAGAATTCTTCCTCCAAGATAGTTATTGTCCTACAGAACTAGTTCATTTTATTATAAATTATCATGCGATAGCTACAGATATATGTTTGTGTTCATGTGTACATATCTTGAAAATCAAATGAGAAGAAGCCCAAATAAATGACTTAATGAAGGAGTTCTACATTGAAGGAATAGTAAGATTCTGCATTGCTAAAATAAACAATTCACAAGAATTTTTATTTTATATTGAGTTAAATTTTAAAATTCATGAAAGTTATACAAAACAGAAATTTCTTTAGGATTTCTTTTAAAAGATGATACTTAATTGATTAGGCTATGATATTTTAGAATTTCTGTATCATCAAAACTTCATAAACTGATAATTCAGTGTCCAACACAAATTTATATATAAATATTTTTTTTTACAAACTGGGCATTAAGTTCTTTTTATTATTTTTGTAATTAAAATAACTTTCTGTCTCTATCATAAAAACATAATTTAGAAAAAGCTTCTTTAACCAAAATAATTAAGAGGGGAGATAGGCAATATGAGACCCATATAAAATGCTTAATTATTGATGCTTTATGTTTGATGCTTTCAATCATTCTCTCTGACTTATACCTTCTTATCTACAAGGTTGCTTTTCTGATCCTTTTGTGTCCTAATATATAACCAGAGCTATTCCAAAGATATATCTCAGTAATGGTCCACAACAGTTTAATTTCTATTTACTTTTTTCAAAGGATATCTATTTAAGTCTCCTCTCAGAAGAGGCATTGATAGTTATGTTGCTGTAATATTTGCCTGATGTTTATCTAATGCCTAAATTGGAATTCCGAGTTGTCAAAGGAAGATGATACAGGTAAAGTATCATTTTCATCACATATTCCCATAGACTATACTATCAGCATGATGTATCACTGCAGTGTTGACCATGAATTCTTAATTAAATTAAGGTTTACTGCATTATTTTTATTTCCTGCCCTCCTACATGTTATTCTTTGAATGAGAGTCTCTGTGCAAGACCTACATTTATTAGGGTAGGGGTCACATTTACCTTCTCCTTGAGGACAATGTATTTATTTATATTATATGGGATTCATCACTGATTTGTTTCTTCTCTATTTAATTCAATAATTTATTTATATCAGCATGAACAAGTAGACGTATATTTTATACTTTGAATTGTAATATAATACTACTTAAACTGTTTTGTTGCTGAATTATTTTCCAGTCTTGACCATTAGAATCTTTTTATTGGATTTGTATGCTTTTAGTATTTTTTTGCTTTCTGGGACTACAAGAGACTCCAGACTCATTTTATATATTTCATCCTCAATTTTAAATTCTGCTTTCTTCAAGGAAGCCTGGTTTCTATTATTGGGGTACACCACTAGAAACTAATAGCTAATTTGAGATACTGAGTATCATATCTTTAAGGCCCTGAAAATGTGACAGGGAAAGGAACTGTGTGCTTGTAAATACACAGATATGCATACATATCTGTACATATTTCTTTATACAAGCATTTAAATTAACATATTAAGCAAAACGAGATCACAGTGATGACTCCAGCTATAATTCATTATCACATGTATCACTGTAAGTTAGGATGATTTATAAAATTTTGATGAAGATTTAATGTCAACTCTCAGTGTTGTTCCATAAAGATTGGAGAATTCTCATTTCTTATTATGAAACTATTATTACCATAATAGCAATACAAAATAAATGCATACAAAAGGAAAACTATAGACCAATACCTCATTAATAAAGAAGCAATGACCCTTAACAAAATACTACCAAGTCAAACTCATCACATATATATATATATGTATACATATACATATGTATACACTATTTTGAGATGTAATTGAAAAATGCAGTGAATTTTTTAAAAAAATTATCACAGCATAAGAAAGATTACAATTGATCACTTTCAAAATAGTCCCCATTTAGTTGCTTTGAACTCACTTATACTATTGCATTTTGCCAATTTCTAAAGCAGTTGAGGAAGCGTTACCTGGAAAATGTCTTTAGTTGAGCTATCATGGCTGTCTCAGTCCTGAACTGATTCAAAACACTTATCTTTCATGGCCATTTTCACTATGGGGAAGAGCAAGAAATTGCGTGATGCCAGATTGAGTGTTCTCTGAATGAGAACATTCTGGAATGTTTTTATACGCCCACCTTTCAGTTGAATGGGCCTCAGGAGAATATACAGAATTTTTGGTCAAACCTCATAAAGGCATTCATAAAAGATGATTTTCATGCCTGCTTCACATGGTAGCAAGAACAATAAAATAAATATCTTGAAGTACGAGAGAATATTTTTAGGGAGACTACTGACAGCATGTCTTTTACTTTAATAGTTTTATTTAAACATTTAGTCTATACTTTTATCACTATAGACTTGTGTGTATGTGTGTGTGTGCACACATCATTTTCCCCATGTCAAAGATGCAACACTTGTTCAGTATCTGTTAACTAACCATATTTGAGGGAAAAAGAAAAGAATTGGTAGTATCAACTTATTTGGAAACAACTCACGTTATTAGCACTCACGATTTAAGTGCTCAGCTAAGTAGAATAAATGATAACTTCTTAAATTCATCAGGAACATTTACAAAATATCTAATATTATTTTATTATGAAAAACCAAAACTTTCCCTCTAAGATAAGAAACAAGGCAAGCATGTCTGCAGTCAACACTCTTACTCAACATGGGCTGCCTATTCTAATAGGGCAAGAATAGGAAAAGCAACAGTGTGCATATGTATCAGCAGCTGATGTGATTATCTATGTAGAGTTTCTCTAAAGATCTACAAAATGGCCTCTACTAATAATAACTCAGCAGTGTAAGAAGTGAACTTACAAAAGTAAGTAAACATATACAAAGCAAAGATACATGGACATCAAATATTTTTTAAATACCATTAATAATCACCTATCTTGCATATCTCTAAAATACTTTGATGTAAAGTTAATAAGATGGGTAGAGGACTCGTATTTTGAAAATGACAAAATACTATTGAAAGAAATAAAAAAATTAAAGTAATTGGAAAGATGTATTTTGCTCATGGATCGAATTCCTCAGTTAGTAAAGATAACAATTCATCCCTCTTTGATATTAGAGGTTTAATACAGTTCCTCTCAAATGTTGTCAAGTAAGTTTTGTGATTATAGATATGTCTAAAATACATCTGAAATACCAAGGAATTGGATAAGCCAAAACATTTATAAGCATGAATAAAGTTCAAGAAATGATTCTATCTCATTTCAAGACAGTATACAGTAAGTGAAGCTCACCAATATTCACAGGATAGACACACAGATTAATGAAACAAAGTAGAATTTCTCAAAATTGAGCCACTAAAATGACCACGTGATTCTGATAAAGTAGTAAATACAACCTAGTGAAGGAAAAACTCACTTTTTCAAAATGTTGCTAGAACAAATGGACAGTAAAAATAAAGATCTGATCTAATGTTTTCATTTTATACCAAAATTAATGCGGATCATTGACTCGTGTAACATTATGAAATTCTTAAATTCAATGTAAAAATATTTGAAATCTAAGATAAGGCAAAGATTTCTTGGTTTTGACCCCAAATGAATGATTCATAAATTGAAAAAATGATGAGTTTATTAAATTTTATTTTGATCTACAAGATAACATTTTAATAAACTAAGAAAGTCTCACAGTGGATAATTAGTTTTCAAACCATGTATCTGACAGAAGAGTAATATCTGAAAGACGTTATTAGCTTACATTCATTAGTCTTCTCCTTTAAGAGAGGAGTATTTCATATAAAAATTGCAAAGGTGATCAGTAAAACAAGGCTTGGGGGAAATTTTTAATTCAGAGTATTTGGAAATGGAAAATAAGCACATAAAAAGAGATTTAACACAAATATTCATTAGGAATATGCAAATTTAAATCACAGTGAGATACAACTGCACACTTAGAAGAATAACTATAAAAAATAGTGGCAAAACTTTTTGCTGGCAAAGATATGGAGATTTTGTATCACTCACATATTGCAACCTTGCATTTCAAACTATCATTGAAAATTATTTGGCATTTTCTTCAAAAAGTAAATAGGCAAGCATCATATGAAATAGAATTATACTCATTGGCATTTATCTTTGAGAGATGAGGCATATGTTCATACAAATATTGAACACGAATATTCATAGCACACTTCTTTATGATAACTCAAAATGGAAATAACCCAGATACCCTTCTAGTGAGTGATTCATTAAGCAATCTGTAGTATGGACTACTGCTGAGAAGTAAAAAGAAATGAACAATTGAAATACACAACCTAGATAAATTTTCAGTCAATTATTCTGAAAATAGTTGAAAATAATTCAAGTTCAGCAGATATTTTGCAGTGGGGAAGGAGATCAAGAGATGGAGGGAGGAGGAGAGAGGGAAGAATAAGGGGAGAAGATGAACAGTGATTTAAGATGTGTTGTGTGCATGCACCAGTGCCTCACAGGTAATGTGATCATTATATACAGACATGTACTGATAAAAGATAAAAACTTTAAAAATTACAGATTATGTTGTTCCATTTATATATTCTTCTTGAAATACAAAAATATAGAAATGGATGACAGATCAGTGATATTCAATGTTTAAAGAGGGAAGTATCTGCAACCATAAAATGGGGTATGAGGGTTTTTTTCAGTATATAGCATGCCTTGATAATCAAGTTCAACATCTTGGTGAATATGTCTAACTTTGATATACATTACCTTTGAAGTACTTTAGACATTGGAATATTTAGCTATTACTTGCTGCAGCTACATTGAAAGCTACACTTATTTTAAAATAAAAATATGTAGTTTTAAAACAAAATCAAGTAATATATAAAATATCTCAAATATTTCTCTTTGTTGCTTCTATTTTCTTAAAATTGTTGAAACATACTCTCAGAATCTTTGCAAATAATAAAAAGTGATACATTTTTTTCTATTCTTGAAACATTTCCAGTCCAATGAAAACTATCATATAATAATAGCAACCACAATAAGAGAATGCACAATTGTATATATAAATATTTGAAACATAATTTATTGTTTAAACTATTTTTTCATAAAATAACCCCATGACATGGCCAAAATGAATTTTAGCTATGGCTAATTACATATCAAAAATCTGAGGGTCAAAGATAAATAATTTACTTGAAATTTTTATAGTTTACATGAATTGTTATGACTTCTAAAATAATTTACCTGTCTTTCCTTTTTTTTATATTGTGTATGCAAGGTTCATTTTTGCAATTATCTGTCACAGATTTTCACTGGACCACAAAACAAAAAATGATTTACTATGTTGTCAATAATTTTTAAATTTATCTTGTTTCTTAAATTATTTTATTACAAGTTCCTACTTTAATAATTATATGTTAAATAGGTATACCAGAGTTTACTCAATCACTTTCTTTGTGTGGGACCATTTCACTGTTTGTCAATTTCTTCAAACAAAAAATAGCAACACAATAAATACATAATAAAATATATATTCCTATTGTTTATTCCACTATTTACTTTGTGATGACTTTTATTTTAAAATAAAATTTTTTTTCTCATCTTTTACTCTGATTCTTTAGTTATACTTTATAAATAATTACCATTCTGTTTTCTCTTTATACACATCGAAATTACCAATTCCACCAAATATCGCATTACCCATTGATATTAACTCTTTGCTATCTTAACTCTCTAATAATGGATAAAAAATATGGAATTGTCATGTCCAGATAGTTCTCAGTTCAGTGTGTGACAAGTAAACGGTTCCTATATTTTGAACAGATACATTCTCTTTAATATAAATCACACAAGGTGTTTTCCTTCAATAACATGTATGTGGAAATAATAAGTAATTCAGCTTTGGCTATGGAATATATTTTGTTTCCTTTCTTTTAAGTTTTATTTCTCACATCCCTCTGTTTGCCTTTTAACTGTCTCAGAAATAAAATCTCTAGAACTCAAGTTTTGATTAATATATGAGTAGAATGGAACTAAACAAATAAAAAGTTGAAGATAGTTCACCTAGGGGCTGGAGATTTAGCTCAGCGATTTAAGTGACTGCCTGGCAAGTGCAAGGGCGTGAGTTTGATCCCCAGTACCAAAAAAAAAAAAAAAAAAAAAAAGATAGTTCAGCTAAAATCATCCATTATTAGTGAATATTCGAATGGTTTCCAAAGCCTCAATGATGGGCCTAAAACCAATGAGATGCATGTTAACTTAAAAAAAAAAAAAACTTCATTTTCCAAAAAGGAAATTTTGACAAAGGCAGATTAGGTAACTCATTCAAAGACACAGATCTACTAGGTTGTGAAATCAATATCTGACTTTAGGCAGAGTCACTCATTGTCCACTTATGTAAACAGTAGGTGTGTGGACCCTCTTCAGAGTGTGCCAATTTCTTCTTGATCAACGTGACTTGACCTATTTATCAGAAATAAAGAAATCTGTTGTATATAGACTTCGTTGTACATAGAATCCTCACCAAATATCAGAAGCAGGCAAAGGATCTAAAATGTAAAAGCTAAGAGTCATAGAATGAGACTAACATTTATCATCTAACATTTTCCTTATATGCACTACTCTGTCTTGCCAGATCTCCTATTGTAGTTAAATAATAGTAATTGTCATAATAATTATAACTAACATTGATTGCATATTTAGTATGCCAAGTCCCGTTCTAAGTGTCACATATATCTTGCCTACCTTCAAATTATCCTATGAAGTGAATACTATTATTGCAAAGTAAGTTCCACTTTTCTTACAAAGAAATTGAACATTGAGAGAAAGAAAATATGCATCAAATATCACTGTGTCTTAAATATTACATTATGTGGTCATAGAAAAAGATTCTTTGAACTTGCATTTAGAGTTAATTATAAATGTTTCAAAGAATGTTGTATAACTCTAGGGTGACAGGAGGGAAATCCGACAGCTGCTTGCCATGAACTCCACAGAGTGGTATTTCCCAGAGACCAAAACCAGATCCTCACTGTTTTATGTCAGATACCAGACACACAATTTGATTCTCAATGGTACATTCACAATAGCCTGATGAACAGTGCTAATTTATATTCATCCTGACTCACTTATTCACAAAGAAGAAAAAGACAGAATGCCATACTACTACCTAGAGCACTATCTATCTAAAAATCAATATATGTCTACAACATCTATCAGTAAGTTGCTTGATGCAAATGAAATGACTATCAGTACAGATGGCTAGCTACAAAACTTCTGAGGCCGTAAAGAGTGCCATCTTTGCCGTATGTGTTATAACAATATTGGTAACCAATTTAATCATTTCCCCATATTCAAACTCTCATTCTAGTCAGTGTGTGTGTGTGTGTGTGTGTGTCTGTGTCGGTGAACTTCAGTACATGCACTCGTTTTTTAGATAAATTAAAAGCATAAATTAATGTGTAATTGTTCCTAAACAGAGCTATTTTCTCTATTCTTTGTATATTAGTTTAATTAGTTGAAGTCATAGGAAACAATATTTTTCAAGGGTTCTTTAATGTACTATATCCTACTTTCAGTGGAGATAAGTGTGAAAAAAGAAAGCTGTTACTTTTAAGACTGAATTCTCAAACATTACCACAAACAATTTTATTCAGAAGATTTAAGCCAGTGTCTATATATCTGTATTTTTTATAAGTACCATACAGAATCATTTTTACTCAGTGGTACCTCAGAAATTCTGTTATCTTCCATCCCTTCACTTCTGAACTACTACTATCTTTTATCAATTATTTAATTATCACTTCAGCAAAAGGAATAATTTTTCAATTTACTCATTATCAGAACCAGATTATGTTGCTTCAAGTTAGGGTCGAGTAGTCTTAAGTGTCCTGGTGGTTACACCACACAGTTAAACAAGAGCAAACTGATGTCCAAAAAGCAAGCTTGGATTTGTTTCCACATTTCACTAGTCACATTGGGAAGTAACCTGTGTTAAAATATAGTTGTACATTAAGTTCTTAATGTTTAATTTTTCAAGTTGCATGGGGGAACAGTGCCAGTCACGCAGAGAAAAATAAGAATTGTATACTCAGACTGAATGAAGGAAACAATCTTGTAAAATTTTACAAGACCTGGAAAAAGCATTTATTTTTTACTTAGTACTAAGGATGGCAGGTGGCAGTTCATCCCACAGCAAGGTTTTCCTAGCTTCTGATTCAAGCAGTTGCAATGTCTTTGGTAAAGAACAAACTGCCTTGCTTTATTCCTTTGAATGGAGAAGGGATTGCTGGGTGTAGAGGCACATCCTGGATGTCTGCTTTCTCTAGCAGACCTACAAACTGAAGACTGTTCATTTTGGAATTCTCCACAAATCCGTGCTCCTACTCTTGTCTTTTTACTAACGTAAAATATTTTAAATATTTAGCAGTAGTTTACTATTTTTTATCAGTTTTAGGAAAGAATTGGGTAGTCAATAAATAATGCCTTTTGTGTTCTCATTTCTTAATAGTTATGATTGTAGTTCTTTAAAATTAGCCTCTTCTCTGAATACATAAGATATGCTAATGAAGATAATTACATGGAAATTGTTATTACTTTGATCCTGGAATGTAAAACAAAATTGGTCACTTGTAATAGAATTACTAATGAGACTGAAAGTGTGAGAAACATTCAGTTAAGAGACTGATTACTATCAAAAAGCACAGACAAGATTACCTCTCAGTTTTCTATCAATCCAATGTAGTAAGATTTTAAAATCTAGGGCTTAACTGCTTTACTTATTTTCTCATATGCTATTAGCAAACTATAGCAAACGTTTATGTATATCTCACCAATTAGAACTAAATAAGATGATTGATCGCCTACATTTTTTCCTATGTCTATTATTGAGCATATAATTCAGTGAAAACAACAGGTTTTTGCTTTCAGCTGAGCTGTTTTTTTTTTGTTGTTGTTGTTGTTCGTTTGTTTGTTTTGAGGTTTTTTTTTGTTTTTTTTTGTTTTTGTTTTTTTTTTTCATTATTCTGGTTCTGTAGACCTAAGAAAACTCTGTGGTTGCTACCAGTTGTTTTGCTTTCATTCTATCTGCTTCATTACTTTCTTTTTTTGATTTCTTTTTTCTGTTGAGTACATTCTGCTCTGATCTTTTATTTCTCAATATTAGTTAATGAGGTGACAACTGTAAAAAGAAGATGATAATTTATAACTACTTCCGTATTTGAGGGTTTACATCCAACTGTTCTCCCACTGCATCAGACAGTCAAATGATGCAGTGTAACTTTTAGGTTAGTATTGGCAGGATTAGGGGAAAAGATGGGTTCTGCTGAAGGCTTGTTATTTGAGTAAATCATGAAATAGTTTTTCCTGGTGACTTTGTCCTTTCATTGATGACAAAATGAGGGTTGATGTTTTCTACTTGCTGAATTTGACACTTAAACTCCAACAAACGTATTTATGGATTCTGAGTCAAAACTATTATCTATTTTAATCCAAATATTTTGTCTTTATCAAGGATATGTTCTGAAATGAAGGCCTAAATTTTATTTATGATTTTATTAGAAATGGTTAGGCATTAACTTTCTAACAGATTTCCGATGAAAACCCAATATTAATTTATTGCATCAGCTTTGTGGCTGGTTACCCTCAAAAAGACTTAGTATTATCTATTGGTTAACATTATGGGCTCTCATGACAAATAATAAGTTTAGATATTTTTCTACTTATGGGCTTTATACCTTGCCTAATTTAAATTACCTCCATTATTTATGCTTTAAAAAAATCCTAGGAAACAGTATCAAGAATCAACAGATATGATTACATCAATTTAAGTTAAAAAACTTCACCACAGCAAAAGCAACAATCAACAGAATAAAGAAAAAAACCTAACAAACAGGATAAATATATTTTCAGATACTTTGCTGGGCTAATACCTAGAATATATAACCTACATAAAACCATCAATCCTCAAAACTCAAGTGAGCCTGTCAAAAATAGGCACAAGAACAGAATATATATTTCTCAAAAGAAGTTCAAATGGACAGTAAGTACATAAAAAATTTCTTCATTTTTACCCATTTGGGAAATGCAATGAGAACAACTCTGGAATTCCATTTTAGCCCAGGTAAAACAGCTGCCATCAAGAATGCAAGAAACAATAATTGTTGGTAAGGGGAAAAATTAACTTTCTATATTATTGGTGGAAATATAAATTTGTACAAGCACTATGTAAATCAGTATGAAATTCCTCAGAAAACCAAAAATAGAACTTCCATTTGATCCACATGATAGTAATACATTCATACCACTTATAGCAGCACAGCTCACAATAGTTAAACTGTAGAACAGCCTGCACAATAACAATCAACAGAAAAATGGAATATAATTATAATTTGCAGGAAAATGGATGTTGAACCCATAATGTTAACTAAAATATGCCACACATAGAAAACTACATAATCCATAGATTCTCATTTATGAGAAACCTAAATTTTACATAAATAAAAGAGTAAAATAAAAGAAAGATGACAAGAAACAAAAAGGCAAGCTTGTTGGAGATTGGGCAGGGGATGAGGAATGAGGGTAGAAAGAAGGGTAAAGGGCTCAAAAAAGATCAAGATGTGCTGTATATGTATGTACTAATACTTCAAAATGTTTATAAATATGATACCTTGCAAAAGTATACTAATAAAAATCACTGCCCTCAGAATTTTCATTTTCAATTTTTAAAAAAAATTTGCATTACAGGATTAAATAAAATAAAGCAGGTGGAAATTTTAGGATAATTAATATTATGTTAAGTACACCTTAAAATTGACACTATATACTAAAGAATTTTCCAAAATATGTGAAGGATCAAAGCTTTCTTCATGTATGATTTCCAGTCATCCAAAATTAAGAGTTTTCAAAGGAATTGTAAGCATTATAATATATATAGACTTGATTAGGACTTCTTAAGGGAAGTCAAATAAGTTAAATTTCCAAATTAACCATTAGCCTTCTCTCCCAGGATTTTATTAGCCACATATTGTCTTTAATCTCTGCTCCTCTCTCTATGATGGCCATTCACCCAGTTCCTCCTCCTTCTTCTGGTGGTGTATGTGGGGGAACCTGAACTAAATACAGGAACCCACCTGTATTTTTCTTATAAGCAGTGGCTCTACATTCCATAATTCAAATATCGTGTTAACATTATAGTACACAATTACAGTGAATGACAAGATATTGTCTTTATTTAAAGATGTTAAACAAGGGCTAGATTGCTCCTATGCCATTAGTACCTTTTTATATATTGTATTTAAATATTAAAATGTAAAACAGATCTTTTCAAGATAAACTAAAATTTCACATTATAATTCATCAAACTATATTTTAAAGAAATTTATTTGAGGTTTGAAAGCAATGAGAAAATCAGAACAATTTCTGTTCTTGAAAATTTGTCCAAAATATATACAGCTGAGTTCTGGAAAATTAAATAAAATAAATAAATCACACATAGCAATTTTGAACTGCAGGTTAACCATTAGGCTAGAACTTGCTGTAATGAACAAAAACTCATGGGATATTATTTTTAAACTACTAGATGAATGGGAATTTCTTTACCATATTTATTTTTCTTTCTCCAAAACAAGATGAGTTTTGGAAGCATATGATTTTCTTCATTTGTATGAATGCTTTCTTCACTTTATATAAGAGCATATCACGCTGAACCCGAATCAATAGCAAAGCTAAAATAGTAAAAAATACAACTTAGATAAGTCAATCAGACTGATCTCACATAACACAAAGATGAACACCAGTAGACTGCAGTGCATTTACATAACCAAAGGAAGTAGTGTAGCAGTGTGGTTAAAAGATTGAACTCTGTGGTGAATTTTCTCAAATAAATTCTGGCATTTACAATCTATGTGACCTTGGTCAAATTGTTAGTAACTCTCTGTCTTGATTTGCTAATCTGACAATTATGTCATAAATAATATTCATTTTTTGGAATTAAATTCATGCAAAACTTAAAGTTCTATACCAAGCACCATTAATTTATGACTAACATTCAAATTGTATTAGCAATTATTATATCATTCAATTTCAACTATTTTTGAATGGTTCATTAAATTTATTGAAAGAATGAAGAAATATGATATCTACATATAATTTTTTAAATGTTAAAATGCTGTACAAACAACTATAATGTATGATCAATTTTCCTACAGACTGATAATAAGCAAATCTTCACATAGATAAGAAGAATTTTCTAAGACTTTCAAAGGAATGGTATGCAGCAATGTGACCCTATTTGTATATTTAAAAATTTATTTACAAAGTGGACTCTATAGCAAGAAGATGGCCAATTATATCCATTTTGTTTTCATCTATACAGGAATAAGGAAATAAGTAGCAATTGCTGGGAAAGTCCATCATGAGGATGCACAAATTTCTTTGTGAACCAAGTCTAAAGATAATTTAGTTTTTCCAAATCATCTGAGAGATTAGTAGTAACATCTGTATGATCTCCCCCCTTTTTCTCCAAAAGGACATCATTTATATTAATCACTAATTTAAATAAATTAGTGAACCCTTTTCTCTTTGAGTACAGAAAAATATAAGAACCCAAAAAGCAATCAAGCTATACTTTTCATACAAGAGCATAGATTTATTATTTAGACAAATTTTACTGATTAAGGAAATAAAGGTAACTTTTCCAAAGGTAATGTTAAAATGTAAAGTATCTGCACTTCAGCTGAAGTTTTCAGTAAACAAAATATGTTATAATAATATATATTATAGCAAAACAAAAGAAGATTAAAATTAATTCACTAAGTTTCTTTCAATACCTGAGTAATATTGCTTGTACACAAACTATTCAATATAACAAATCTGTTTATATATTAAAATTTAAGATTTCTATATTCCCACAAAACCTTTTTAATGTCTAGTATTTCAATCTGTCTAGGATCCAAGACCATTGCTCAGCCTCCAATTAAATTATATTTTCTAAGATTTCTATATTTGCCAAGGGAAATATACTCCAATGAAGCAGAAATAGTTTTCTCTTTTCCAATTAGTTTTTGAAATTATTCACTATTTACTAAACTACAATTTCAATAGTGTTCACATAAAAAGAAAATACTATTTGACAAGCAATTTATCTTGGAACATTCTCAAAACACAAGAAAAAGAACAAAATAGGAAAAGTTAGAATCCTATAGAGCAAAACTCCTGAAGGCTTATTTATTTTCCTTCTGTAGGAAGTAGAGAACTTGGAGAAATATTTTTATATACATAGACATCTTGTTTGAGAAAGTGACAGAAACAGAGACTGAGTTACAGCTAGATAGCCAATGAAATCAGTAAATTTGGTCATTTGAAAATTTCAAAGTTACAATTACTATTCAGATAAAAAGCATCGCTTATTAATTTCCAAGCTAAAAAACCAGACACAATCCCACACATATTAAGCGTTAGCCTCCTAATAAAAGACAACCTTCTCTTGAATGTGTATTTCTTTATTGAGAATAATTATACATAAAATAATGTTTTCATGTTAAAAGTTATTTTAAAAGAGTTTACTGTGTCTTCTTTTTATTAATAAAAATTATGTCAGGTAAAAACATACAGAGTTAAAAAATTATTTACCAAGAGTGTCAAAGAGATAGAGAATACCTTGTCTGAGAACAAGTATAGCAACAGAAACAAACTTGCTTATGTAACCCTTCCCCCACTCTCTATTCCCACATTCAGGAACTAGACAAAATCCTGTTATCTCCATCTTGGACCTGTTAATTCTCTCAGTTCCAAGATGTAGAAACAAAATTAGTCTCAAGAATAAAAATATATAAGAAGAATTATTTATTTTTTTAAGATGACCAAAGGCAAAGTTTGCAAAAATGTACCAACCCAATAACGTGTTTCCAACTCTTTCCTTGACACTTTCTTGAGTATTGACCAATCCTTTCCCAGACCTCCAGTTAGAGATTTACAGCACATAGCAAAAAGGACATGCAGTAACATTAATATGAGATATTTATCCACTGAGATTGTTTTCAAATTCTTTTAAAGAATTCCTAGCTGTTTCTCTTTCTAAAGAGACACTGCACCCTCTAGAAGTTATTAGAGACAGAGAAAGAGAGAGAAGGATGGAGGGAGCACAAGGAGGGAGAAAGAAAAAAAGGAAGGAAGGAAGGGTTTATATTTAATTAGGGACTGCCTTACTGTTATATTCAAATAGATATCTAAAAATTAACTCAGGAGTCTAGATAAGACCCTCAAGTAGGATCCAGTCAGTTCAAACAACTATCCTTTTCACAGGTGATGAATTTGAGCTATGATAACAGGACATCATTGAAGTCTTATTTGTCAAGTGGCATAGTTTCAAAAGTCATCCAACTGGCCAATTAACCCAACAATTTCACAAAAAAAATTGAATAAGCAAAGTTAATTTTCAGTGCTACTGCAGAAGTGTCCAGGAAGCAAAACAAGAAGAGGAGGTTACTTATAAAACATAAGAGCCGGGACTTGATAATTGAAAGAAAGAAAGAAAGAAAGAAAGAAAGAAAGAAAGAAAGAAAGAAAGAAAGAAAGAAGGAAAGAGAGAGAGAGAGAGAGAGAGAGAGAGAGAGAGAGAGAGAACTGTTGCAAGACAGAAGTTTGATTGGGATTGCATAGTTTATCAGATTACTTTTGGATTACTTAGCACTGTGAGCAAGTATTTTGAAACAATTCTATACGCAATGTATTTGTCCTGTTATGTAAACTATATTTGTTAGCTCACAGTCTTACCTTTCAAGAGCAAGTACATTCTGGCTCAAAATGCTTTCAGTTGACAACGGTTAATCTTACTATTAGCACACAGACAGAAAGCTGTGCTCAGTATTGTTTAATATAAAAATGAAACTACATTGAAATCAGGTTTGTAGTTGCGTAGTTAGCAAATGTAAACTTTGATTTTTCAACTCAGATTTTTTCATACATTAATTTATGATTAAGTGCATTACCTAAGTACTAAAATACACTATTTATTTATTTATTGAATCACAAGACAATTTTTATTTTTGTTATTACATTGCTGAGTGATTTCTATTATAAATTATAGATTCAAACTGTTGAAACCTCCACTCAATGTCAGCAAATAGACATGGTTATAAGAAAAGAACTTGTGCATAATTTAAGCATGTAAGAAAGATGCATTTATAATTTCACTTTTAGGAAGTAAAATCATAAAACACGATGGACTGCTATGTGTAAGTGAGAAGAAAGAACAAGAATTACTTTTCTCCCTTGATATTTTAAGGGTTATCAGGTGGTATTGCAATGATTATTCATTTTTTAGCCCCAGGAAGTAGAACTGAAGTGATACTTGTAAAACACTATTTTCTTGCAAATGTTAGCCTAGTGTTCTGTGTTTTTGACCAAGCTATTCATGCTTTTGTGTATAATGCTTACAATAAAATGTTTTTGCATACATACAGCTTCATAAAAAAGCTTTTACTTACAACTTGGTAAACACTTGAGGTTTATCTACAAGATAGTAATTGATAGTCTTACTATGCCTACAAGGTTGTAATTCACTTCAGAGTTTTGCTGACTTTATACATAAAAGAATACCTTTTGAATGCTTTATAACTTGTTTTAAAATCCTGAGTCTAAATTTAAAATCCTGGAAAATATTCATTAAATATATATATATATATATATATATATATATGTATGTATTTGTTCCTTCATATATAAGTATTAAAATACTGAATAGATAAATAAAAGTTGTTATCTAAATAGTTAAATAATTATAATAGAAAGAAGATGAAATTTTAATATTAATTTTATTTTTTTATTTTAAAGATAGTAAAATATAACAGAATGTAACAAATGAAGTCAATCAAAACAAAGCAGTAGGAGTGGTACAGAACTTCGAAGACCAATAATATGAGTACAATAGCTACTATAACATACCTTGCTATCTTCAAATTAGCTGACCATTCCAACAGATGTAGTAGGATTGAACCAAAAACAAAACGAT
>RJWM01008819.1:0-70756 GCA_004363535.1 Dasyprocta punctata
ATCCTGAAGGACCATGGGAGCAGTTTAGTGGAGCATGGTAACATGTGAGAGAATAATCTAATCCAGCTGGGGTGAAGAAACCATAGAAAGAATTTGGAAACATTTCCCAAAGAATCACAGACAGTCTGCCTTTGTGAAGGGAGAATTATTTTATATGGAAGCAATGATACATGCCATTGACCCAGGACCTGTCTCATCACACATTGTTCATTTTTGATATTGACAGCCAATGTCTGAGAAAAAGTAATGGCAGGTCAGCTTGATTTAGAATTCTCCAAGCAGATTCCTTCAGAGATGGTAAAGAGTAAACCAGCCAACTTAATGTTGTGATTCCAAGGTATTTAATGATAACAAACTGCAGGTATGGCCTGAAGAGGTGCTTACAATGTGTTCTACACAGAGGTAAATAGTGTCCCTTAGTGACTCTGCCTGGCGTGCACAACTGAATATTATAAAGAACAATCTTGTTCCGGGCATTGTGCCTGTCTCTTGACATACCTTACCTGATTGATACTACAGGATGACCTTCCAAGTTGATTTACTTGCCTTTATTGTAAGAATGAGACTGACATTCAAGAAGTTTAAATAACTGTACAAAAAATAAGGCATACAGCAAAAAGAAAAAAAGTATTCTAAATTATGAACCAAGGATTCTGTGTCTACAGAGTCCTTGTTCTATCTACCAGGAGATCAGGAGAAAGAAATAAATTCTGTTCCACCCTTTATGAGTTCTCTGGCACCACAAGATGGTACTTTCTGCTTTTAGTCTGATCCTAATAGAAGACAAGATGGCCTGTTTTTACATCAGCTTCTCTGAGTAGGCCAGAGTTTTAAACCCCACTGCTTTCTTTCTTTCTGCTTCCTCACTGATTCTTTTACACTCACTTCCTCCACAAAGAGCTGGGAAATGTTCATATCTTTTTGACTACACATGCAAGTAATTTGTTCTCCTTCTGCTAGCCACCCTGTGTCTATTAAACTATCGCAGCATTAATCTATGTCATAGAAGACCAATAGAAACCTCCTATTAATGCAGTATTTCTTAAGTACCATATGTTATCAAATTTACAAGATCTTTGGTGGAGCTACTATGGGAAAAGTAAGCTCAGAATAATGAACTAAATGGAAGATAAAATGCCTGTAGGAAATGTGGGCTTTCTTTTATTATCCTTCTGCCTTCCTTTTAGGAATATAGGAGTTGTTAAACCTAATTTTATGAGCAGTGTCACATTGTTAAGAGGTCGGCTTTTACTTTGTCCTCAAATATTAAGGCTTCTATCTGCTCTCTTTTCATGTTGGTCTGGGTTGCAATCCCAGAAGTGGATGTTCCTACTCTAAGCACACAGTGTATTAATCTGCTACACACCAAAGCCCATTAATTTTGAATATTACTATCAATTATACTACACAACAAGGTGATAACTATGTAATCACCTTTGGGGAAGTGTCTTCCTTAGGAAATACACACCACCTTATGAAGATTCTAATGCTGATGGATAACTATTACAATTTGATAGCATTACTTTTATGAGATCTTAAAAATGCAAGCGAACAAGAATACATCTGAAGCTTATACATGTAACTTAACCACATAGCTAATGAATGAATTTATCACTATTTTTCAGACAAAAATACGATTGTTGTGTCTTATTCTGAGCCCTTAAAAATTTTTACCTTGCAGGTATGAAAGTGCACAGAAGGCAATGCCAGCCTGTATGTCTTGCTTTTTTATTTTCCTTTATTTATCTAGTAGGTGCCACTGTGAAGTGACTCTTTTCATTCCTATTTTATCTCATTTACCTTTATCGCACACTCTCAATTCTCTATTCCAACCTATTATATGAGCAATCTGGGATTTCCTACCTTCTCTTATTTCAGAATGACTTTTAGATTTTGTTTTTCCCACAAAAACTTCATTATAAAAGAGAAACCCACATATGTGCTAAGTTTCAGGCCTCTTAAATGATCTATCATCAATTGGGCTTTTAGAAAATTCTAAAAGACAGTTCAAACTTCTTTCCCAGCTCCTAAATCACTGAAAACAAAATGGAGTATATTTTCCAAGAATGTCTGACAAACTACTGACTTAGCCCTCAGGCAAGGAGCTTGTCAGGTGTCCACTCTATGCCAGGTATTATTTAGGTTACTGCTGACCAGAAGGAAGCAGAACACTTCCTCTGTATTTAATAAATGAAAACATATATGAAATATGTACATACAGATGAAGTAGGATACAGAAGCACAGAACAGGACAAAGTTAGGGTAATGTGAGGGCAGGACAAAGAAAGACAGCATCAGCAAGTGGAGAAAGACCTCTCTGAGGAGGGCTGTGCTTGGGAGCAGAGATCGAAATAAATGACTAGGGAAAGTAGCCCAAGTCACAGGGATGCCAAGTGCCAGTATCAGAGGCTGGAATGAATTTGGCAAGGTCAAGAGACAAAAATGAGCCAAAGCACTTAGTGAGGTGGAGCAAGATCCATGCTGGACACAAGCTGGATCAGGAAACCAGGGTACGGTAGGGCTGCTCCTGTTCTGCATGCAGGTGTTTGGACAGCGGGGCAAGAGTCTCCTTCCCTGCCTGTGGAGACTGAACACAAGTCTCCGTGCTGCTTGGGAATCATTTTACTAGCATGTCAGTAAAGTAGATTTTTGTGTCCTCTCAGTATCACTTTAGGTGAAGCACAGTTAACCCTTCAAAAGAATATTTAGTAATACTAGACTGTACTCACAACATTGCATTTCCTCTCAAAAGTAAAGGATGCAACACAGCTGCTTGTCTCATCCTTAAAAAAAGCATGAAATAAATTATTTTATGAAATAAATGCATAAAATGCTACAAAATCTTTACCCATATACTTTTTTTTTGTTTTATTTTGTTTTGTTTGTGGTACTTGGGATCGAACTCATGACCTCGCACCTGACAGGCAGGTGCTGTGCTGTGGAGCTATATTCCTGGCCCTATACCCATATACTTATGCTTACAGTAAGTTTACAGATCATGGAAGTCTGTACATTATTCCATTTTTATTATTTTTACTTTATTTCAATTTTTTACAATAAATGTCTTTGAGTTTTAATATCCTAAACTGAAGGATTTTTTTTTAATTCCATGTAGATTCAGGCACAGTGGCAGACAACTGTAATCCCAGCACTCTGGGAGGCTGAGGAAGGAGGATTGCAACCCTGAACCCATCCTGTACAACTCAGAGACTTAGCTAGGACTTACCGCAAAACAAAAAAGGACATACATAGGTCAGGGACTAATCCCCCTACCCCCAGTATCACTAAAAATATCACTCTAATTTGAAGCTCTTTGAAAAAATTATGGAATGAGATGCATTGCTTTGAATAGTTGATTATTTTTATTATTAATTAGAAGGATGATTTTGAACATATTGCTTAACATCTCTGAATGTAAGTTTTATCATCTAGTATTGGGAAAAATAATACCTGCATGTTAGGACTATTCTGAGAAATAAAAGATTTGAAAGCGATGAACTCAGAAATGTCTTAGTCATACTATTCCTGAGGATAGGGGTAACACCTGTATTTAAACAGTATCTAGCAGAGATTTACATGGAGTACTTTTAGCTAAATAAAAAAAAAAAAGCTTTTGATGACAAACTCTGAAGTACTCTTCATCAAGATAACATTATAGAATAATAAAATCACTATCTTGAAATTGACCTTGAAACATCTATTCTACCATCAATACAATTCTGCCTTTAAATTAGTTCTACCTGCTGCCAACTTCTTCGATCTACACTCTACTTCCTCCTACAAGATCCAGATAAAGGAGCCTTAATCCAACATTCACGTGGTAGCCTCTTCTGTATCTCATAGCAGTTAATCTATTAATGTAGATTATAATCCTTTTTAAACTGATTCTCAGAAAGTAACTTTACAAGGCCCCTCAATGTCCCCAGAAAAACACTCACTATACAATTTCATATGAAATAGTAGAATTTAAATTTTAATATGAATTTCAATGAGGTTTGAGTAGCATAGAACAAAAGAATTCCACCTGCCTGAGTTTTTTTAATTCATCCTAAAGTCATGTAGTGTTTTAGGAGCCCTATCACTGGTCATCTTAAGTGAATTTCTCATATGATAGTTAAAAATGGTGTAGATGTGGGCCAGGAATGTAGTTCAGTGGCACAGCACCTGCCTGACAAGGGTAGGGTCATTCATTTGATTCCCAGTACAAAAAAAAAAAAAAAAGAATGGCATTGATCCTGCAATTCAGAGAAACTGTCTGGTACAGTAGTGAGCAACTGAGTCACAAGTAAAATTTGGAAATCATTTGATTTATTTGAGCAAAATACTTAGAAAGCAGATAATTCATTAAAATGTACTTTGTCAAGGCTCTAAATCAGCATTTAAGTTCACAACTTTATGAAACACACAAATATACTCTCTGAATACCTCATTTCTAAGTACATTTTCTAATGTTAAAACAGAGTACTCCATGAGGTTTTCACCAAATTCTCCATGGGTGTTTCTAAAGCAAGTTCAACTTTTAGTCCCATAATTTCAAACATGATAAATATTTTAGAACTAGAAAATAGTTCAATCCAACCTCCTCTTTATATTCAGAGACTGATGAACTTGCCTAAGTAAGGATAGCACTGCTGTCAACAAAAATTCAGATGTCTGAGTAGCATTGAGATAGTCTTTATTTTATCTGCCACTTGGTACTGTCTTCCCACACTAATAATTGTATGCTTTTGATTACTTGTAATGTTTGAATATCCTAAGACTCATCTTTCTGATTGTCTCATAATCTAGGATTAAAGAGAGGCAAAATAAGTAGGAAATATGTATTCTTGAGTCTTTTTATTTCCCCTTTTGTACCAGGAATTAAACTCAGGACCTTGCTCTTGCCACACAGGCACTTATGCCGCTTAGCTACATCCCTGAAGTATTCTTGAGTCTTTGCCTCAAAATATATCTAAGGGATTAAATGTGTATGTTTGGTACTATTTAATTTCTTTAAATTTCAATACTAGTTTATCATTATTTGATTTTTTTATTTGTTTTCCTCCTTAGTGGAGCACAGGAAGTACAATAACAATAACTTGTTAGTTGAGGATCCAGTTTTTTTTCATTTTAATTAATTTATCACCTAAATAGTTATTGATCTCCCAGTTTATGAAAAGTCTTTTCTAAGATAAAATGCAAAGGAGTTAATGGCAGCAGCCCTTAAGGAGCTTCATATGCATTGGTGGTACTCTGCTCTCTGAGTTCAAATGAAACATTTATGTGCTACCTAATGACAGCAACGTTCTGATGCCTCTTGCAAAGAACACACAGGCTACTGCCACTGTTCTAGCAAGTCTGCTCCACCATACATTATAAATGAACCAAATGTTTATCAAGTCTTATAACTGAAAAGAACTGTTTTATGTGGTTTAAGTGATATTTTCTCATTTAATTCTTCTAATTTCTCTGAAATGTTGATGTTTTAATTGTTCCCTACTGATTACAGTTCACAATCTAATGTTGCCAGATGCTGATGAACTTGTCTGGGGTCACATATCAAGAGAATGAAGGAGTCACAAGATGAATGTAATTCTATATGACTTTAAAGCCTATGAGTTTTCCACATTACTTTTGGAATGTTCTGGAATCAAAGTGTGTTGAGAGCCCTAAGTGTCTGTCTCGCCCTGGGACAAATAGGTAGGGAGAGATTAGAGGCCATGAATCCATCAGTAAACTTGATACTCTGCATTTTTTTTGAGTTCATATGTAAGGTAAAAATTTTTCTGTAAGTTAAAATATAAACATATACACTATACATGTGTGATCACACACAACCATATTCCTTAACTATAATCTGACCAAGAAAACTACATTAAATGTTTACATTTTTAAAACTTATGATAATAAAAGTCACAGCATCATTAATGCTCCTCAAAGTACTTCCCCTCACTTTGAACACACTTAATGATAGATCTTGCCACTTTCTAAAGCAATTCTAGAAGTTCCCTTTCTTTAAAATCTTTATCAGATGTGATTAAAACTACAATGAATGCTGATACCAAGTGCCATTCTGTGGAAATGTGGGCTTGTTAAAACATTACATTGTGTTCTTATCTACCTTATTCAATGGTATGGCACAATACAACTTGAGACTCTTCCACAAAGTCAAAATGACTATGAAATGGGAACACTTTGAATCAATTCAGAACACTGAGGTAACAGCCACAACAGCACAACTAAAGACACAAAGGAGAATTTCCAGAATGGTTTCAGAAAGTGGCAAGAATGATAAAATGAACGTACTTGAAGTGAGGCTGAGTAATTTGAGGAGGGATTAATGTCAGTGTCTTTTGCACAATAATACATATTTTTTAAAAATTTAATACTCACTGTAGTTTTTGATCATGCCTCATGAGTGCAAAATAATGCATATAATCTATGGAGTTTTGCACTTGGTCTTTAAGAAATGGGCTATTACTGTTAAAAAGAGTGATTTTTATTTCCTGTTCTGAAAAATTTTTGTCTGTATTTGTAAAAAGGGCACTTAGACACTAAGTCACATACTGTAAATTTCCATTATTTTTTTTTTCCTTGTGAATGGGTCTGGCAGTGAGTTTATCTCCAGTGAAGCACATTTCATTTTGGTCATGAAGATGAGCTATGCCAAGCTGCCTTCACTACTGGTTTTACCCATGGCACAACACTTGCCAGAAGCTCCCCTAGGGAAATTAGGCAGCGCTGAGCAGCTCCAAATCTTTTTTGCCTCAAGTTTACTCAAAATAGCCTGGACTTTCTCCAGACTATTCAGGTCCACCTCGCTGGTAGAGGATAAGTTGTAAAAGCTTTTTGAATGACCTTGATCTATCCTAATTTGAAACCACTACAGGTAATGGGAGGAAAAGTAAGCATACACCCTCTGGAGTTGACACAGCAATCTTTTTTGTTTCTAACTTGATCGCCTCTTTACTTATGATGGGGTTCTAACAAGAGCAGATGTCCCCTGTCTCTTAACTAAAAGAAGTCAGAGATGAAAAGCCAGAGTCAGATGTATAATTACTATTTCATTTACTTTCCTAAAAGTGAATTTGCAGTGTAAACAGGTGACTACTCTGGTAATGCCTACAGTTATTTATGAAGTTGTGGAGGGTAGGGACAGATAACAAACCAGATACATAGAGAAAATCCTTCACTCATGAATTTGGCTGTTAAGCATCATTTCAATTCATCCAAAAAAGTAATACACATACCAGGAAAATATATGAAGAAGAAAGTACTAGGAAAGTTGAAAACAGAAATGAAATTCAAACTCACAGGGTTGTGTATAGTTCTGACTTTCGATACATAGGTCTACTTGTCCTTAGAGGTTGCATATTATATTTAAATGTAACATGTATTTATAGAGCACTTGCTATATGCTACGTGCTATTACAAGTGCTTTGTAAACATGAATTTAGCCTTTATGGTAGGCCTGTGAGATCAATACTGTTGTCATCAGCCCTATATTATGGATGAGGAAACTTAGAAACAGGTAGTTTGTTTGCTCAAGTTTAAACAGGTAGGAAGTGGCAGAGCTAGAATTTGAGCCCAAAGATTATTTTCTTATTCCTAAAATAGGTGCCTCTCCATAAATTTATTAAAATGAAAAGTTCCAACAAGCCAGTGTGCCATGGTAGCATGGAATGGACAGACTATGTTTCCAAGAACTGTATCTATCATGTGGTTTGACCTTGAGGGAAAGGAGGACATTGAGACACTGCTAGGGCTGAAATGTGTCCTGTGCCTAGCAGTGGAATGGTTTACCTGGTGCTCCTGCCAGGATGCTGGGATCACCTATTCATATTTCAGTTTTCAGCCTAACCCAAACCCATCATAGGCTTCTGAAAGTGCCAATCTCTGAAGAAGGGAACATGTAAATAATCTTTTCCCATCTTAAAAGCAATTTTTGCAGATAGCAGCTTTTCACTCCACGCTTCTCTTGCACATGCCGAGAGAGGATTGATGACAAAGAAGCGCTCCGTCAGGCAAGTCCAAATCTGCCCTCACATTGCAAGCCTTTGAGAGGAAATTAGACAGCAGCTGGCCAGCTAAGAGACCATGTTTCCTCTTTGTTACTATATTCCATAAACCAAAAATAACTGGACATTTTAGTAGCCAAAAAATCTGAAGAACAGAGAGTAGGGAAGAGAAACAATGCTTCAATTTCAGGAACTAGAGAAAAACCAAAAAATGCAGACAAGGTTCTGCATTTTCCCAGAGCAAACTAAAATGAAATGACCATGAACCTTCAATCACCAAATCCTATTTACAATGCTTTTCCCTGTTTCAAATATTTGTCTTTTTCTTTCTTCTTTTCCTTTATTACCCAGAAATTGCACAGCAGTCCCCTATTTGCTGTTTGACCTTCCAAAGATGTCTCACACTCTTCAAATCTTTGTATTTTTGTCTGTAAATACAAGAAAACAATCTGAACTAACATGGTGACTCTGTGAGTTAACAGACGCGAGCACCCACCCGGCACAGAGCCCGTTTGAGCCTCTACAAAGAGGCTCCTACTTTTTGTTAAAACTAAAGTAGCTTCTGAGTATTGCTTCATTTTCCTAGGTAGTTTTGTGATCTTGCATATGTCATTTAACCTAGTTGAACTTCCATTCTCACCCATAAAAGTATTTGTAATAAAAGTGAAAGAATTCATCAATCTGACAGCCAGAAAGGAAAGGGACTGTACATATGAAATAAAATCACCTTGATAACCTTTCTTGTTAGCTGATTGGCACCATAACCTTAAACAAAATGTCAGACAACTGAATTCAAAATGCAGGAGGAAGAAAAGAACTGATAAAGCATACTGGGGAGGATGAGAGAAGCCAGCCTGATGGAGAGCCATTAAGATAAACTGTGGTTAAAATTTGTGAAAATTTTCAGGGGTGTGGAGATGAGAGCATTGTAAAAGTGAGGCTTCTGAATATTCCATGTGATACTGCTGCATCAGTTTGATATAAGTTCTTTGTTTTATTGCTGTATAACAGGGGTAGTCTGATAAACCTAGAGGTATTTTTCAGAATATTTATTTTATGGAATCCAAAGAGCCTGAATTTCAAGCAGAAGTCAACAAAGATGATCTAGGACAGATCAAGTACCCAAACATTTAGCTGGTCATGAAAACAGAACACTGAATGTGTCCAAGTGCTGGCTATTCACAGGCCCAAGTAAGTAATTGGTTATGGGAAGCTAAACCCAGAGTTACTAGGTTTGAAAGGCAAGGAGGATCTCATCTGAGAGTGAGATTACTCATATAATTGTGTTGTCAGGTAAATGTGTAAGATCTGTACCAAGTTACCTAACTTTTAGAAGTGATTTCTCTCCTTATTTTCTTTCTATTCTTTGTATCTTCATAGTTTTAAATACAACCTTTAGTTAAAGACACTCCAGTTTAATTTTGGAGTGCATATTTCTATGTTGTAATCCAGCCCACATCATTCCAAAAGGGAAATATTAGCTTCTCTGAGCCAACTGCAGTATCTTTCTATCTCCCGAAAGCATATATTTTAAGTCATATTATCCCAGTGAATATTCATCTATGTAAAAGTGATTCATTATCACTTTTGATTTTTACCATCAACTGTCTTAATGTTCATTACCATCAGGAGGCTGGTTTCTCATTTTTGTCCTTGGATTCACAGTTTTTATTTTCTCTGCAGACTACTTTTCACATCTCTTTTTTACAGTTCCTGCATTTCTCCTTAACATCTCTCTATGTTCTGTGATCAAGCCAACTGGCAGTCACTGAATTATTGGGTATGGTCTGCAGCCTCCCAGCATTGTTGATTTTGGGCTATATAATCTGCTTGCTCTTTTCAGTGAGCTATATATTGAGCAGGATATATGAGTATTACCACTTAGAAAGCTCACAACATGCAGGAGCTTACTCACACTAATGTCTGTTGCTGATTTAGAAATCAGCTTCCTGTTTACTATCAACTATTATCTGTGTTGGTTTTCTTTCCTTTCAATCCATCTTGTCTTTCTGACTCTGGTCCTACACAATCACATTGCTTAGATTCCTGTGTTACTGCAACATTGTTCATCCATCTTCAGCATCATTCTTCACTGTCATTAATTGGATTTCAGGTCCTCTGCAACCCTTTCTCTGTTTCTGTTTCTCTCTCACTTTTTTTCCCCAAAAACTCATTTCTTAAGTTTCCACTACAGATGAAAGCAAATTTCAGGCACCTTGGAATTTCTTAAGATCTTTTCCCTGAATTATTCACTCTAAGCGCTTTCCCTAACTGCAATGTATTTCCTTCTGTGAATCAAAGAGTAGAGGATTGACTAATGATAATACTCCCTTTATAAATGTTACCAATAACTGTCATTGGTTCCTAAAATTCCCTCCTTCGTTTTACGTATTTATAGATTTTTCTCCTTTGGTAATGCCTGACTCTTACTTGTTTGTATACATGTGTACACAGGACAATTTCTGTGATAATGCTTGTTGTGAAACCATGAATTTGTTCCAGTGTCATAACAAAGAAAACAATGTGAGCATACGTGTAATACTTTCACATTATGTATAATTCGGTCCTAGGGAAACATTAGTTGAATGGAGAAAATTGCACTTCTTTGAGAAGAGCCCTACAGAAATACACACAATGTGTATGCACACACACACACAGACACACACACACACACACACACACACACACACACCTTAAATCTCTACCAGCTCCCTTGATTCACAGTGCGTCTTATGAGCAGTATACAACTTCATCTGGCATAGCAACTTTCTGCCTAGTTTCAGATAAACCCTGCTCCACCACCTCACAATAACACAAGCTGCAAACCTTCCCAAGTCAACATTTTTTATCTTTTCCGAGTTAAAAGTTGTAGTATGTATACTTACAATATACAGATATTTCAGCCATCTCACATGTGTATAATTCTACTACACATTTCATTGTATTTCAGTATTTTAGTATTACTGACAATGTTTTTGAATGTTGTTCTCCAAAACGCTTATTCTAACAAGCATTGTGGTTTATATTGCCTGACTTTGCATAGTGAGGATATCTGCAGGACAGAATATGTTGCATTATGAAGTGAATATTATTTTGTGCACAACATAAATACTAAATTGCATATAAATGTAATTGTTTCCTTTTTTATTTCAAGCACTATGCTTTCAAGTCCCATTATTGCTAATATAATTTCTTACTGATGGTATAATTTCTAATTGATGATATTACTCCTCTATAGATTTTGTTTGCTCACTATCCAATGAATGGACATCCAAAAGAGTTACTTTCCAGTTCTCGAGACTATGAATGTCTTTGAAATAAACAAGTTTGTACAAACCTCCTTGTAGAGTTGGATAACACCTTTTGGATTAAAAAGACAGAGTGCCTGCATGATCAGACAGTAAGCCAAGAATACCGACTGCTATCTCACCTCCACCACTGTCAAGAATACACACTACTGTCTCACCTCCACCACGAGGCATAAACACGCCTCATTTCTCAGTCCCTCCTGGCACTAGAGATTCCTTGTGTTCTGTCTTTGCTCCTCTAATATTCATTCCATCTGCCTTGTCTTTAGAGCTACCTTCTAACTCCTCATGGTTCTCTCCTGAGACAGTAGCCAGTGCACCTCCTTTAGCTCTCACATACACTTTCCTCTCTCTACATGCTTCATACCTCGTTTCACGGTTACACACACATGACCACAGATTTTCTCTAATTTCTTAACTGTTTCACTAGGCTCCAGCTTCCTGCCCTTTAATTCACCAAGACTCCTATCTAATTCTTCCTTTGTATTTCTCCATTCTTCTGTAAGCAAAAGTTTGTCTAGCACATGACAGTGAGTCTCCTGGTTCCACATGCTTCGATGACTGCCTCACTTAAAGTGGAAAATAATTCCTTTTTCCACAGTATCTAATGTATGTTCATTACTTTTATTTTCTTATTTGCTTTACTAATGTTTGTTTATACATTCTTTTCACTAAAGGGTTCCTGAGTTATGTGAGGGTAGGGTATTTGTCTTATACAGCTTTATTTCTCCTTCATTTGGTAGGCTTTCAAAAACTCTCCCTTGAGTGATTGAATAAATGAGTAAAAATGAATAAATCAAATGTTATTTTGTATCAAGTGCCCTTAAGTAATCAAAGTTTATAATGCCCAACATGTTAGTCACAATTTAAAACTCTTTAACATAGAACAGAAATGAGATAGTTTTAATTAAAAAACTGTATCTTAAAACCAATTCACAAAGGAGACTGCCTGATTATTTGTTACTTTTTTCTCACAGAAAAAAGGATGTTTTATTAATTAGCCTCCTTAGTCTATAACCCTTTTTGTAGTTATCATAGTGTATATCAGCTATGCTGGGATTTGCTGAAAGGAAAAATAATTGATAATGAATTCAGCAGCTAATTCTCACATCATCCTCCAGTGAATTCCAGTTGACTCAATTCTTTTTTTTTTCTTTTCTCATGATATCTTAGAAGAATTTTATTAAACATTAACATTTAAACTCAAAAGGCTTACAGCTGTATATTATTTGCCCAGGAATATTTGCTACTTCAGAAGTGGGATGAGGGTGCTGAAACTTGGTCTGCACTGCTTTTACCACTAATAGGTTCATGAAACATATATCTGACAAAGGACCGGGGTCTAGGGTATAAGAAAAGCCTTTCACAGTCCTATAGTAAAAGGATAACCTGGATACCTATGAATTTAATGAGGATATGCCTTCGTGAACTTCTTTCATCAGAATTGTTTGACATTCTCTAAGTGTTGCTTTCTTGAATTTTTAACTCTTTTCTTATATTTGGGATATTTTCTTCCATAACTTCCATCTGTGCTATCTTCTAGTTTTTCTCTAACTCCAATTAGTCTTAGGTCTTATTGCTGTCATCTAGTAGCTTCTAGATAGTCTTCTCTTGTTTTATTTTCTGTTTGGCTTCTTTGAGTTCTTTATAGTAATACTATTTTGTCTAAAATACCAGACAATGCCATTACATTGATCATTCCTGCAATATATGAATGCTATACTGTTTATTTCAGGTATTTCTTTTGGATGTCTTGTCTTGGTTACTTTTTATCATTGCTGAGGAAAAATACTTGATGCCCAAAATTAGGGAAGGAAAGGCTTATTTAGCTTACAGTTTTTTGAAGGATTCAGTCCATACTTAGCTGGCTCCAAGGCAGGGTGACATGGCTAAGGTGCAGCCATTCATGGTGCCTGTAACCCACAAGAGCGAATAGGACAAAAAAGGGGAAAGCACACCTCCTTCTCTCCCTTATATTGTATGTCAGTTACCCACCCCTGGGTGGGTGAAACACTCACAGTACCAATCCCAGCACTAGATAATGAACTAATCACAAACACTTGAGTCAGCCACCACCACGACTGCATGAGGCTTGGGGAACCATCCAAACACAAACCATAAAATGCCTTTTCGAGAATTCCATATTCTTTTTTATTTTCTTTTTTGTGGCACCAGGATCGAACTCACAGCCTCATGCCTGCCAGACAGGCTCTTAAGCCACCGAGCTGAACTCCCAGCCCTAAGAATTCCACATTCTTGTTGAATCTGTCATTTAAATTTTGAACTGCTTTGATTAGTTCATCCAGTGTTTTTTTAGCATAGGCATATTGAGTGTAATTGCTGTAAACTTTGGGTTCATTTCCTTTTTGACCTTATCTATTTTTTTCACCCCTTCTGAAAACTTTTCATAGGTTTTTGCTATTTGGTATTTATTTCTCCATTTGTGTCCCCTTACTCTGGCTTGGGAGATTTGTGGGGGTTGAAGAGCTTCTATTTCCTTGTTTTCCCATTCTCCTACTTGTAAATACATATATTATCTATGTCTATATCTATATCTATACCTATATATACATATACATAGATACATATAGATATAGATATAGATTAAATTAGATATAGATATACATTAAATTATGTATGGCCTGGGTTAAAAAACAAAAACAAAAACAAAATGAAGGCATAACCTCAATTGCAAAAGAATTACCAGAAATAAATTGATACAAAGCTTCTGAACAGCAAAATAATCAATCGTTAAAGTGAAGAGACAACATACAGAATGGTAAACAGTTTTGCCCGCTACTCCTCAGACAGAGTACTAACATCTAGAATATATGAAGAACTCAAAAATTAAACCCTAAAATTAAAGATCCAGTTGAGAGGTGGGCAAGAGACATAAACAGATACCTCAAAGAAGAAGAAATACAAATGGTCAACAACTATATGAAAAAATGTTCAACATGTCTGGTAATTAGAGAAATGCAAATTAAAACAATGCTAGGATTCCATCTTACCCCAGAAAGCATGGTAATCATTTAGAAATCAAACAATAGCACATGGTGGCATGGCAGTGGTGGAAAAAGAACCGTCCTAAATTCTCATAACATTATTCTAACTCGGTATTTAATAATAATTATAATCTAATCATTAAGTATGGTAGTAAATCTGAAAAGGCAATGCAAAGTAGTACAGTCTTTATTGTAATCAGTATAGAGATTTTCCAAAGTACTATAATTAGAAATTCCACATGATCGAGCTATCCCCCTACTCAATATCTTCCCCAATGAGTTTAATTCATCATACTACAGCAATACATGCATAACAATGTTTAAAGCAGCACAATTCATAATAGCTAAATCCTGCAAGTAGCCTGTACATCTATCAACACATGAATGGATAAAGAAAATGTGGTATCTATAGATAATGTAATATTACTCAGCAACTAGAGTGATACATTCAAGACATTCATAGGAAAATGAATGTATCTGGAAAATATAACGTTGAATGAAATAAATGAGAAACACAAGCTTAAATACCACATGGTGTCACTAATTTGAGTGAGATAAGATACAAACAAAGAAAAAAAATAAAGGATAGATAGAAAGGAAGAATGAAATGTTCTATTGCAATAGGTAAGTGTTCCATTGTAATACAGAAGAAGGGCAAGAGATGGAGAGGAATTGGAAATAAAAGGTGTGCCATGTACAGGAACCTAATAACACCAATAAATCTAAACATTATATGCCATAACATGAGCTAAGAAAAATAAATGAACAAGTATGAGAAAGAGGGTACGGGAACTGGAGGAGGGAGGGAGGAGGAAGGAAGAGGAAAAAGAAACTGTAAAATGAAACTGTAAAATGTACATGTAACCAGCCTCCAGATGACTATAAACTGCATGAATTGCAAACATGTACTAATTAAATTTTTAAAATTATACAAAAAGTGAAGCAACCCAATAAAACCTAGGCAAGCAATCTAAAAATCATTTCACAAAAATATAAATGACATACAAATATATGAAAGGTGGTCATTATCATTTGTCAGCATAATTAGAAAAAAATTATATCTGAAAAAATATCTACAATTAAAAAGATTCAGGATAGTAAACACTGATGATGTTTGGAGAAACTAGAGTTTCCTCATAAATTATAGTTTGAAATGCAAAAAGGTACAAAACCTGAGACAGAAAAACCTTCCAGATAGCTTCTTATAAAACAGACCATAAACTTATCTAGTGACATAAAAATTCCACACTAAATTATATCTTTACCAAGTACTTCATGTGTGAATTCCTGTAGTAACTTAGTTATAATGAACACCATTATGTTCATCAAAAGAATTAAAAGTTTCCAAATATATGATAGAGTATTATTCAGCAATAAAGAGAAAAAACTTCAAAATAAAGAGATGAACTTCAAAATTTATGCGATGTTAATACTAAACAGTATTTCATAAAATTTGTATAAAATTCTCAAAAAATGTAATAACTAATCTGTGCTGGGGAAAAAATCAAGAGAATGACTGCTTTTGTGGATTAATGGCAGGGAATTATTTTGGGTCTCTATAAGGAAACTTTCTAAAGTTCTAGTAATATTTCATGCCTTGCTAGAGGTT
This sequence comes from Dasyprocta punctata, assembly GCA_004363535.1. NCBI lineage: Eukaryota > Metazoa > Chordata > Mammalia > Rodentia > Dasyproctidae > Dasyprocta > Dasyprocta punctata. The sequence continues at coordinate 15,920 of RJWM01008819.1, forward strand.
TTGATTATAGAAATACGCGGTGTGATTGAAAACATGAATGTTTTTATGTTTTTAAAAAGTTACAATAAAAACATATTGGCATTTCCCCCCCTCAGAAATGTTCCCCTCACTTCAAATGCTGATTCCATCATTCTTGTCACTTTCTGAAGCAGATCTGGAAGTCCTGCTTCTTGAGTGTGTTCAGTGGCACTGTCACTGTTGCCTCAATGTACTGACTCTATTCAAAACATTTATCTTTCATGGCCATTTTGACTTTGGGGGAGAGTCAGAAGTTGCACAGTGCCAGATTGAGACCTGGTGAATAGAGTGGACAAGGATATTCTATAATGCTTTTGTCAGAAATTTCCATAAAGAATCAATCAATGAGGGGTAATAAAAAATACTACCATTGTTTAAATTAATGTATTACAGTAAAAGAAACAGTGCCATTAATACTCTTTCAAATATTCAAAAGATTCCCCTTCACTTTGAACACACTTATCCCATTATTTTTGTCAATGTGTCTTTCAATGTAATGAAGTTTAAAAGAAAAAATGTATACATTCACCTCATTGTTTTATCACTCCTTGTATGTATGTCTATAACTCTGCAAATATACTCTTAATATTTGTGTATTTTATATGCAAATTTTACATAAAATGCTCTATGTAATATTCAACTTTTGTTAATGATGTGCAAGATGACCAGAAGGAAAATATAAATCTCTCAAATTTTCATTAAAATGCATCAAAAAATAGAATGGCACTGGATGGAGAGAGGGATATGAATAAGTGGGTGATAAAATATCTATAAAAATCTTTTAAAAAATTTAACTCAATAGTTTTGTTTTCACAGGAAAACATGAAAACGATTACCAAGAGAAGATGCCACAGAAAAATAATGGGAAGATCCAATGAACTCTGTAAGAATTTAGTACATGGAGGGAATTATATTAGAATGCAGCATTTTGTTATTTTAAAGAAAAAAAAATGACATACAATTTCAAAATAAGATGGTAGGAGAGTTACAATGGTTAGTACATTACACATTGTTATTTTCAAAGTAGTTGCTTCTATTACAAGATATAGGCATGAAAATTGATCAAAAAATAGGCACCCGCATTTCTTTTCAATGAACTAGTATAGTACAACTATCTTAACTGTTTTGTGTATATTCCTTTTTCCTTTTCCCTTCCTTCTTTTCTCCTTTACCCTATACCAGTTTCTCTTTCCTTTGGAACAGCTTTCCACTTCACAATATCTATTGTACATTCTGGATCCTATTTAATTTTTCAGCTTCTTACACTAGAGAGACAATATGATGTTGACACATGCGAGTCTGATTTATTTCACTCATGAGTATGGTCTCAAGTTGCATCAATTTCCCTATAAATGTCTCAAGTTTATCCATCTTTATAGCTGAATAGTTCTCTATTGTATAAAAACACCACATTTTTAATTTTTTTTTATTTTAAAGATAGTAAAACCCAGAGAGAACGATGTGCCTTTTGAGAACCCTCCATGCTGGCCGAGAGGCAGCAACCAGAAGAAACCCTGCCTGCCTCCCTGGTGAGTGTGTGCGACTGTGCCAACTCCAGGAAGAGAAAGAGATGTGTGTCCCATAGGCCTACCAGTGCATGGGGTACGAATCAAGGACCTCCCCTCCACCCCCCCATAAGCAACCTGTTTGCTCAGAGGACCTGCTAAGTTCATAGCAACTAAGGTAAATAAAGTAACTAAAAACTTGTATTGTTAGGTTATTTTGCAGGCCTGGTGCCCGCAGTCTGAGCATTTCTTGGGTACATTACATTTTGCAGTGTGGCAAATATGTGGGATTGTCCTCTGTCATGTCTTCGAGCCCCAATATTGTTCTCATTGTTTTGCTTAATTTTGTTTAATTTTCATTTCTTTTTTTTTCTTCATTTCATATCCTGTTTTTATTGGTTTTATTGTGTTTTGTTTTTGGTTTGTTTTTACTATGCCTGATGGAATGGTCAACTATTCTGAAAGTAACAAGATATAATATAGTGGCTATTGTTTTCACAGTATCGCTGTTTGAAGTTCTATGCCAGTTCTACTGCTTTGTTTTAATTGTTTGGTTATCTTTTGTTGGATTTTACTATCTTCAAAATAAAAAAAATAAATAAAAATAAAGATAGTAAAATCCAATAAAACATAACAGAACAAAGTCAATCAAAATGAAGCAGTTGAACTGGTACAAAACTTCAAAGAAAGATACTAGGAAAACAATAGCTACTATAGTATATCTTGTTATTTTCAGCATAGTTGACCATTCCAAAAGGTATAGTAAAATCAAACCAAAAACAAAACAGAATAAAACCAACAAAAACAGAATATGAAATAAAGCAAAAAAATTAATCAGAATAAAGTAAAACAATGAGAAGAGTATTGGACCTCAAAGACAAGACAGAAGAGAATCCCCCATATTTGTTATGTTGCATACTGTCATCTTCCCAAGAGATGCTCAGACTACTGGCCCCTGGCCCTGCAAAATCAACCAAACAATACAAGCATTTAGTTGCTTTGTGTACCTTAGTTGCTATCAACTTAGTTGGTCCTCCGAACCAGCAGGTTGCTTACGGGGGGAGGGGGGGGGTCCTTGATTCTTAGTCCTCAAGCTGGTAGGTATACGGGAGGCACATCTTTTTCTTCCTGGAGTCTGCACCAATCGCACACTCACTAGCAATACCACATCTTTTTTATCCATTCCTCGATTGATAGGTATTTCGGTTGTTTCCAAGATTTAGTTATTATAAATTGTGCTGCTATATAAGCAATTGAAATAATTCAAAGACTCAATCCAGAAATGGGTATCTGAGATGAATACACACTTTTCAGATGAAGAAATACAAATGGCAAATAAATATATGCAAAAATGTTCGTCATCATTGATCATCTGAGAGATGCAAATCAAAACAATGCTGAGAATTCATCTTACCCAAGAAAAAATGACTCTCATCCAGAAACCAACCAATAACAAATGCTGGAGGGGCTCTGTGGAAAAAGGAACCCTTCTCCACTGTTGGTGGGAATGTAGACTGGTGCAACCACTATGGAAATCAGTGTGGAGATTTCTCAGAAACCTAGAATTACAGAACCCATTCAACCTAGCTATTCCACTTCTGGACATCATACCACAGTGATATATGTGCACCTGTGTTTAGCAGCACAATTTGTAATAACAAACTTTTAAATTTAAAATCTGATAGGAAATACATAGACCTTCAATGTAAAATTTTTTCATCCTTGGTGTTTGCTTATAACTTTTTATGATAAAACCTCTCCAGCTCTGAAATTGTGACTGAATCAACTTGAGCACAAGGTCTATGCAACATCAGAAATAATGCTTCGCCATAATCTTTAGCCAGTTCTGGAAAAGTGAAACATTTCCGGTACATATTCACAAAAGGCTGAGAGAATTCTTTTCTAAATTTGAAAAACCATGAGGCTGCCACCTCTCAGACTTTCAGTTTCCCTGCTTCATAGAAACCATATCAGTCCCCTTTTGCATAGTACCAAATCCTTTCTTTCTGACTCTAGAATGTAGTAAGGCAGAGAATTCTCATTATGAGGTAGTGTCACTACTGGTTTACTTTCCTTTGTCTTTATTGTTTTCCATCATACTCTTGTTTTTCCTACTTATTGTTGAGGCTCCGACATGACTGACACATTCTGTCTGAACTGCAAAAGATAAAAATAAGACATCAGGGCCACAAAATTATATGAACTATATATAGTAATATTTGACTAGGTCTAAATATTTCCCTTCATATTTTTTCTAGTGCAGAGAATTGAACCCAGGGTCTTTTGCATGCTAGATGAATGTACTATCACTGAGATGTATCTTCAGGTCAGAAAATATATTTTTTATCAGATAAAATATTTCAATGGTTCAATTTCCTTATCACTATAAGCATGACAGAGTTTGGTTAAGATATTATAACATGTACCATATTGAACTGGCATGCATTTTATATAGCATGAAGACAAAGCAAAAGATCCTTAATGAATTGTATAGAGACTTAAAGTTGAAAGTGATGGTTGGTTTGTACACCACTTGACTAGGTCATGGAGTTGCCAAATGTTTGGAGAAACCCTGTTTTGGGTCTGTCTCCAAGGGACATGAAGTCTATGGGGTTAGTTAAGCAGATTGTCCTGCCTGATGTGAGCAAGTGTAACCTAATCTTTTGAAAGGCTTGATAGATCAGAAAGACAAAGTAAGAGAAAATTCCTCTTGTCTGATTGCTTGAACTGTGACATGGGTCCTTCCTTTTCCTGCCTTTGAGCTATACAAAAAACATCATCTTGGACCCATCTAAAGCCTGCTGATCTTCACAGTAAAACTTCCACTACCAGATTTCCTACCTTTCTTGCTTTCCAGCTGCAATGTTGGGACTCATCAGCCTCCTTAATCGTCTAAGACAATTCCATATAATAAATATCTTGCTACATTCCATTGGTCCTGTTTCTCAGCAGAACTTTAAATAAAACTGAATAATAATCCTCTGTTAAAAAGCAAGGCATGAAAGGAAAATCAACTGTTCATTAGAAAACATATATACCCTTTTGCATTAATACAGTCTTTTCTTCCACAAACTCAACCCTAAGCTCTGGATATGAAAGAATAATTTTCTACTTGTCTTTAACTTTTTATTGTCATGGCTCTGGAATGTGGGAGATTCTCAAATAGCAACTGATACTAATTCAAAAGTGATTTAATCAGAAATTCCTGTGTTCTCATAAACCCATCAGCTTAAAAGTATCTATGTAAATGTATGGTCCATCATCCTAAGTTTATTTAGGATGATCTTGGGTTAATTTTCATAATCATAAAAATTGAGGTTTTTTGAAGATGCCGTAGTTTCAAAAAGTGCCATAGCCAAAAAATGGAAGAACCAATATTCTGCCCAGGTCTGCAAGACTAGACCATCATTCTGACTTTAACAGAGTTCAATAGATGAATGAGACTGTAAGTCTATTTTTCACAAGCCACTGTATCAGTAAGAATCCTTGTAGCCTCTCAAAATCTTAAATAGAGTTTATTACTACTATCATGGAGTACATAATACTTTCAACACAAGTTTTCCAATTTTGTATTTGTCTGACAAGCAAAGACCAGACACTTCCCTTTACCCTCTTGGAAAAATCATCACACAATTCTGATGCTTGAGTGAAAAGAATCTGCCACAGGAGTTGTTCATCATTTCCCTTCAAAACTCTAGCACTGTGAAAGCTATACTACAGAATTATATAAATCACACAGCCACCATTCCTGCCGTGTTTAGGCTAATGAGAGAGAGAGACAGAGACAGAGACAGAGATCTGGCAAACTATCAGATACAATAACTTTTTTTAAATTTCTTATCTTAGGGGGGAAAGTAAACAAACTTGTTCTCTCCCCCTTGCCTGTGTGTGTGTGTGTGTGTGTGTGTGTGTGTGTGTGTGTAAGAGCAGGCATTTCTGGTGGAAGGGACCAAAACTTGTGCAAAAGAAGTTTGGAACTTGTGATGTCTTAGGGTTCTTCCTGAGGTCCAAAAGTCATCTTGAGAATTAGAAATTTATTTGAGCTGTGACTTGAAGCACAGGAAGTAAGGCAGGAAAGAGAAGGAAACCAATAAAGTCTGAACTAATAAGCAGATTATCATTATATGCAACTGGAACTCAATTCCCCTGGGAACTCAATTCCCCTGGGAACTTCCGAGCCATGATTCCTGAAGGACAAACACAGTTTTCTATTTTCCACCTCCCCCTGTCTACCTTGGTTGAGACCTGCTCTTAGAGAACAAGTTTCCTGGTGCCCCCAGTTTATCATCCAATAGATCGAGTATTTATTCAGCTTGAGCAAGCCCTCAAGGAAAAATGCCTACGAGCTTTCAGTAATAAGTCTTTGTCATGAAGAGGAAAGATGAGTGCCAGGGATAAGTGCATAAGACCAGCAGTGCCTGCTAACCATAAATACCACTTGGACCTTGGACAGGGACATAAATGCTAGGAAGTAAAAGAAGACAATTTTACCGTAAGTACAGAAAGTAAAATAGTGCACACTTTATCTTTTTTTGAGACGGTTTGTAATTTTGATTAGAGTTTCTAAAACTATTTTATAGTATTATACTGTAAAGAAGAGACAGAAATATGTTGATTTATTTAAAGTGTATACTTGCTTACAATAAAAAGAGTAATGAGCTGCTAACATGTGTTGATCAAATAATTAGTCTGTTCAAGCTGCTATGAGAAAATATTATAGACTGTGTGGATCAAAAAGACATTATTATTACTTCTAGAGCTTTGGAATTTCTAAGTTTAAGGTGCCTACCCACACACATGCTGGTGATAGCTCTCTTCCTGGCATACAGGAAATCATTTTCTTATTGTACCATCAAGTGGTGGAGCAGGCAGTGGTTCTCTCTTCTTCATATAAAAACACTTATCCCACTACGAGAGTCCTACATCTACCTAATCACCTCCCAAATGTCCCACGTCCAAATACCATCATATTGGAGATTAGAACTTCAAAATATGTTTTTGAATGGACACAATTCAATCCATAGCACCTTTCAAATTAGTATAAATATTTGCTACCAAGCCATTACATTTTGGATAGATAGAATTTTTTACAATGACATTATTTTAATTTCCAAACAAAATATTTACAATGCCATCCATATGTGTAAAAAGAAATTATCAGTAGCATTGTTAGATAATAACGATAAATCAAATGATTTGGTAAAATTTTAATGTTTTTGTAAGTAAATTCCATTTTCTTTTAATTATCAAGATGTACTGTTCTTTCTCTAATAAGTAATTTCTTTAAAGACTTTAAATAGTTATTACGTATGTGTTTGCACAATAACACTGGTTATAAGATTCTGCCTTTGAAATTATCTCTGTAAAAAAATGTCAAATGAAACATACACAGTTTCATGAATGAAGTGTAACAGCAACCATCATATGGCAAGATATTAACAGTATTGGTAGAAAGTGAGAGGCAGTATGGTCTCAGAGAAAAGTCGTGGACTTTGCGTCTTCCTCTCCATATTGGGACTATATGCACTTGGGTCTGTTGTACATAATAGATATAGTGGATATGCCTGGCAAGTATTTGTGAATTATAACTGGTGGATTATTTCATTCATTCATGTTACATTTATTGAATGCTATTTACATGATGATGATCACGCTGGGAACTGAGCATGGATATATTTTGTCTTCTCAAATCCTCGAGCCCAGTACGGAAATTGTCAGACATATATTTCAACTGACATGATAAGGGACATCAAAGAATCATCTGGCCTGAAGTTGGGGACTGCACTGTCTTCAGGAAGAGTGTTCAATGAATATAACATTGAGTCAGAGACATAAGGGATGCATATTAGTCCATCAGTTTAATAAATGTTACAGTACCAGACAGTCCTTCCAGCAGAAGAAAAATTCTGTGATGAGAATCATTGCTAAGGGAAGCCTAATATGAATGAATTAAATTGACAGTATCCTGGAAGCAGAGAAGGGTTTGGGGATCACACAGTGGATAAAGAAGAGGATGAGACAAACTTGGATCAAGTCTTCAGAATTTTTAGATTATGAATGATTTGGGCATCATGAAAGAAGAATAATGAATCTTTACAACAGTGTTGCTTGATAAAATTGAAAGGCAGCACAGAAGGTTCAGGAATATCAGTCACATGGCTTTTATACTCATCTGGTCACAAGACAGTGGTGATTCTTAGGAGAAAAGAGAACTAAAATAAATGATTAAAGGATTCCATAGATTTTTAGGACATATATTTGATAGGGAGTTATGGCAGATTAAACAGGGAAAAGTCAGAGGTAAGAACGACATGTGGGTTTCTGCCTTGAGGAGCTAGACAGATACTAACAGTAATTATTAATAAATGTCATAAGAAGATCAAGGTTTTAATGGCTTGTAAAAATCCTAGCCTTAGAACACAAATTTCTATTGTCAGGAACAGAACTGTGAGTTCGCACAGTTCTGTGAAATCTCTGAACATATTAATACTTTATAAAAAAGTTGGTAAAATTTAATCTCCATTAGAAATATCCTAAATAGAATTTTACTTTCATGTTGTTTTTTTACAAAGTCAAGAAACTAACAGTCTGATCAAGATCATTCTTTCCCACTGTCTCAGTTAGAATTAATCCCTTCCTTTCTCATAGGATGGTGCATTATTTCTACCTTTACTGTAAGACTTAATATAGTCTTCCATATTTCATAGACATCAATATTGGTTCTCTTTATCCCACTTGACATTGTGACTAAGACCTTGGACCTGCAGGCAGAATCCTGAAGAGACTTGGGTCATCATTATCTAGTATTATCATGGACTCATAGACAGGACATACTATGTCACTTGTAACACTGTTTCACATAATGCATAAAACAGTGCTTTTCAGCTTATATGTGTTCAATGAATGCTTGCCAAATGGATTTTATTCGTCTTATTTTTTCTCCAATACAAATGTTTGGAGAATTTGAAGAACACAAACTTTGTGTCCCTTTAAAGATCTACAAATAGTAGAATGTCCCTGCTTCAGGTCAGCAGGCTGCTAGTACACTCAAAGTGTTTGAATACTTTGACAAACCAATGAATTCTTGATACCATAATCAATGATTGGTTTTTATCTGAAGATAACTTTGTCAACAGAGTATACTTTTCCTTATAGTATCTAAGCTACATAATAATCTATAAACCAGGTATAATAGGTACCACAATTTAAAGAAAATAATGGAATTGTAAAAGCTTTTTTGTGAAACAAATAATACACTTTAATAACAATCATAAATAATTTATTTGTCTCCATAAGGTTAGATTTTATATATATTTTTTCAAAGAATCACATACTGGCGATGTAAATACAGACTATGCGAGACCAAAACATCTAAGTTTCTGCAATTATTTTGAATCAAACATAATTGAAAATGTTGGTCTTTCTGAGGTGTTTAACCTTCTTTAGAGTAGTGATCCCTAGGTATAGTAGTTGGTAATTTTCTGGGTTCAACACTGAATAATCTGTCCCCTAGCTATGTGTACCTGATCTGGTTTATATATCCATCAGGACTATATCAGCTATACATTCCCAGGAGACCCTATTGGCTCAAAAGGCAATGTCAGCCGCTCTACTGTCATGGCAACTCTTGTTCTAACAATTGAGCTATCTCTTCTCCCATAAGGGAAGGCCACGTGGTCAAAGGATCCTGAAACTGCTATCCAGGTCAGAGGTGACTATACCAAGAAGGCTATGGACTTTGCCTCAATTCAGGGCCCCTCAGTGAAGCCCTATGCCAAGGAAGCTTCCCTAGAACGAGCCAGATGATAGGCTGCAGTAAAGGGAGTCAACATTTTGTGATCTAACTGGTATAAAACAGAGAAAGAAAGACAGGAAGCAATCAACAGATAAATCTCCTCCTTTCATTTCCTTCCAGGCTTGATAGACCCAAGAGTTTTCTCCAAAAGCTGCTCAGTATGACTGAGCAGCTGGCTATGATGTCTTGTGAAACTGTGATCAGCGTGATAACGTCATATTTTATATTTTATTTTTTTAAATTTTATTTTATCTTTTTCTCCCTTTGTAGCATTCCTGCTTCCCTGGGATTATATTTGCCTAAGAGCTTTTAGTTGTGAGATTTCCCTTAGTTTGCACAGAACCCAAACTAAGATACAGTGTGACCTTGGACAAAACACTGAAGCCAAGAAAAGCACAGAGAAATATTTATATCACCCAATTTATTGTTTGTAGTTTGAATGTGTCAAATGACTTGCACAAAGCCATAAAGTGAGACATAGATCAAATAGATTTAGCTCCAGATGGTCACCATTCTCCTGTACCTGTAGTTATCGAAGTCTTTAAATTTTTCACCATCTTGAACATATAATGCAAAATCTTCAGTGACACTAATTATAGTCTGAGATCTATTTAATTCTCAGCTCTCATATTGCACTGCTGATCTCTTTCACAGACAATGGGTTATCTTTCTTTAGAGATACACACACTGTGGTTAGAGTGATAGTAATGATAATTACAATTAATATTTATTGAGTAGTTATTATAAGTCAAGGAAAACACTATTCTAAATATTTAATGTATTATGGTATTTTCTGCTCTTATGCTTGTAAGGACATTAGAGTAAAAGCCAAAGACTCTGTGCGTTCCCTAAAGCACTCCATGAACAGATTCCCTGTTTGCACCCCTGAAAATTTCTTTTGGTCATTCCATCCCAGTCCCTCTACCCACCTGTTCTCCTTGAACTCTGCTACCATGGCTTCAGGGAGGGCTGGGCTCTTTCCCCACCTGGGATGGGTACACTCTCAGCCAGATGCACGTAAGTCAAGCTCCTTAACTCCTCTAGTCTTTAACCCAAACTCACCTACTCAAGGGGGCCCTTTCTGATTCCCTTTTCCCACTGCTCTACATTGTTCACCCTCCTACTTTATTCTTCTTTTCTGTTTCCAATAGTGTTTGTTTTCTGGTCATATTTTGTGCGATCAACTTGTCCAATAATGCTTATTGCTTACTACCTGTCTTCTAGTGATACAAAATAAACTCTACAAAGGTAAGAAATGCTGGTTTGTTTAATGAGATATCTCAAATTCCTCAACCAGCATAAGTATCTAGTGAGTGTTCAATGAATGAAATAATGTATGAATCCTCACAACCTCCACAAGACAAGTAACCATTGTCTCCACTCTGTGGATACGGAGACTGTGAGAAAGATTTCATAACTGTGTCTTTGGTTGCACAGGTTACCAGTGGAGGGTTCAGGACTCAAACCCTGATGGTCTGGCTTTAGAAGCCAGGTTCTTCTACACTAGCCTATAGTCTACGTAATGCCTTTGTTCATACTCTGCCATGTTTACTTGTTTGATTCTTTCACCAAATTTTAGTTATTCAAAAGTAATTTACCATAGATTTTGTTGTTGCTATTGTTGTTTTTGTTGTTGTACCTCTGTAAAATCTGCCTCAATGAGTTACAAGGCAATAGTGGAACAATCATTCAGTGTTTGGTGAATTGAATTGTAAGGTGAAACTCAGGAAATCTGATAGAATAGAAAGAAAATGGGTTAGAAGTCATTTAGATGTGTGTCAAAAATCACATTTTGGGAGAACCCACCATGTTGGGTCATGGAGGTTCCAACCAGAAGAGAACTAGCCTGCATTCCTGGTGAGAGATGCACGAACGGTGTGGACTCCAGGAAGAGAATGATCCATGACTCCCAAGAACCTGCCAAGCTAGGTCAGGGAGGTTCCAACCAGAAGACAACTAGCCAGACTTCCTGGTGAGAGGTACATGACAGGCTTGGACACCAGGAAGAGAAAGATCAGTGCCTCCTGTATGCCAACCGGCTTGCAGGCTAAAAATCAAGGACCTCCCCACCCCCATAAGCCACCTGCTGGTTCAGAGGACCAGCTAAGTTGATAGCAACTAAGGTACATAAAGCAACTGAATGCTTATATTCTTTGGTTGATTTTGCAGACCTGGGGCCAGCAGTCTGAGCATCTCTTGGGAAGATGACAATAATCAATGTAGCAAATATGGGGGATTCCCTTCTGTCTTGTCTTTGAGGCCCAATAGTATTCTCATTGTTTTGTTTTATTCTGATTTTTTTTTTGCTTTATTTCATATTCTGCTTTTGTTGGTTTTATTCTGTTTTGTTTTTGGTTTGATTTTACTATACCTGATGGAATGGTCAACTATTATGAAAATAAGATATACTACAGTAGTTATTGTTTTCCTAGTATCTTTCTTTGAAGTTCTGCACCAATTCTATTGCTTTGTTTTGATTGACTTTGTTCTGTTATGTTTTGTTGGATTTTACTATCTTTAAAATAACATTTTTAAAAAATCACATTTTTGGATGTTTATTTGTTATAAACTATTTGAAATACTACTTAACCTGTCTAAACTTTGCCTTTTTCACCTGTGTTATATGATTGATAACACTTCTTATGAGGAACCAAACAAGCGATGGGGTTAATCTAATTTTTAAAAAATTTATGTCAAGTAATAAGGATACATTTTGTTCCATTAATTCCTAGGGTCTAAATCCCGAACTGGGGAACTTTTTTTGTAAAGGACTACACGGCAAATATTTTAGGCTTTGCTGGTCATACTATCTCTATTGCAATTTATTCAACTTCACTGGTAGAGAGTTAAAGTGACCATGAACAATTGGTAAATGATGGGCATTGTTTTATCTGAGTAAAACTCTTTCCAAAATGCTGGATTTGGCCCATGGGCCATATTTTGCCAAATCTTGTTCTAAAACATGATACTTGGAGTTATTGGGGAAAACATTCCAATATAAAATCACCTAGCTAAGCATTTTATTTTATTTACTATTCATCCCTCAACACTTATTATTTTTGTAATTATAAATGCTGCTAATAAAATAGAATAAGCAGAATCATATTTACAAAGAATTTTTATACACTGAAAATGTGTCCCTTTTAGCCTTTATATAACATATGCTGGGCAACACGTTTACCGTTAGGAACAAGAAAGTTTATTCTTCATTCTTTCAAAACCTCAAGTGGGCAAATGCTAGCTTCTGGAACTGATTTAGTCTGACCTGCCTTTCCTCTCCTCATTCTGTGTGTTGGCACCTCGTCTGCATGTCCATGGCATGAATTAGGATCCTGTTTATAGTACTCTTTTTTTTTTTTTATTTCTGACCTCTTGGATTTTCATTCCAACATCTTACTATTGACTTTGGCTTTATTGTTTCTCTAGTCACTGAGACTAGCACATCCCAAAACCTTGTTATAAACAACCGCTCTTCCCTCTTCACCCTATATATTCTGCAAACTGGACACAAAGATTTCGGGGCCAAGACATTCTTTTGGATTCCTGTTTTTTTCAGGGCAACTGAATTCCTTCTTCCTCTATATAACCATCCATGGGATTGGGCTGTAGCCATATGCCTAAAATTTTTCATCCTCTGTTTGCCACTGGCCCAAAATATAAAAAGCTAGGGTCCTTTGCATATCATGTACTGAAGCTTATGCTCTCTGTGTGTCTATCTCAGTGTAAACCGGAGAAATCCAACGTGCCCCGCAAGCCAGTTACATAAGATGCCCTGCCCTGCTTCTTGGTAGTGTACTTCACTTCTTTTTTCCACAATCTCCAACCAGAGCAATATGAAGCTTTGCCTTTCTTTTACTATAGAGCACTCCCATTCCCTTGCCTGTCTCTGAGTTCCTGGCAAACAAAGTGATACAGCTGGCTTCTTCATTTTAGCAAGCTCCGACAAGGTAAGTAACTATAAAACAAACTCGCTTGTTCTTCTGTGGATGGTCTTAATTGATTTCCACAGTGCTATCACCAAGGATTATTACGCTGAATGGCTGTGTTCTGTCTGGGTACACTGATGGGGTGAAGGTCAGGATGCAGAGTCTGGCTAACTCTGGAAGAACTCTGGGGAAAAGCCCTTTCTAAAACTTTCTGTGCACCTCACTGAAAGGACCATCAGTCTAAAGGTCCAGTGGGATGTTACAGGAGCTAACCTGAAAAGGTAGGTTCCTAAAAATGGACATGAGAAACAACAAAAGTAAAAAGAAGAGAGTGGGAATGCTATTGGGTAAATTCTGAAGTAGTGGGCCTTGTACTTTTATGCTACTATCATCTGCCCCTCTGATCTTCAATTTACATAAAAGACTTAGAGTAGAACAGACTCAATTTTTTAAATAAAAGAAATAATAGACAAACCTTCAAGCATTGAAAGAATATGCAAATCTACACTGAGACTCATCTGGCTCCCTTTTCCTTTATTCTACAAAACAAAGAAATTTTACTTTAAGTTCTCTGCAATATATTTTATAAGACAATACCAAAGAAGCTTAATCTATTTTACACATGGAAGGGCAACACAGCCAACTTATCATGACATGAGGGATAGGTGTGCCTCCAGGAGTGCTAGATCCAGCCATCAGTGCACACCAGTACACTTCTGATACCTGAAATTAATCCCACAGCAGTAGAAAAACTTACTCATGCAAGTTACTCTTCCTGCTCAAAGCAAAATCAACAAACTTGACCCAAGTGCAGGAGGGTGCCTTTGAATTTTAAGGACCATAATCTCAGTCTGCCATAGTGCTGCTATGAAAACATCGTCTCTCTCATTAATTGCATTAAAGACATTACTATTTTCCCTCATTTCTTGTATGTAATTAGATATAAATCCTATTTCTTTTGGCAGTGCATCATAATAGTTTAGAAAATGAGTAAAATGCTAGAAAACTCAAATTTAAACCTGGTTATTAGCCTAAAATACAGGACTTTTTACTTAACCTGTTAAGTTTTTAGGTTTGTAATAAGTATATATTATAAGAATAAAATTACAGACTATGGGAAGACTATTTAGGGTGGTACTGATATATAACCGTACATATAACTACATGTAGGAGGCATGTGCAAAATACATGTAGGATATATTTTAATGTTTCCATCGTAGTATACTTTTTCAATTTATGAAAGCTATGCCTGAAATGCTCACGAATCTCAAAAGGCATGTACCTGCACAGCATATAAAATCTACACAAGGTAGTAACTCAGCTATTACAAATGCATTTTGAAACGTACAGTCATTCAGCAATCAAGTATTAAGGGTCAGCAGAGTAGTTCAGCTCTGAACACCAGCCTCATAGCACAGATAAATCACTTTTCTGTCTCATGGAAATTAAATAAATTATAGTTTTCCATGTTTTTCAGGGTCGCTGTTAGATACTCAAATCTGTGATTATTGAATCCACAGACATTAATGAACCACCACCTATTTTATTTCTCAGGCATCCCTGTCCTATCTTCCCTTTCCCAGAGGTTCTGGCACCTTGATGAAAGTGTCTCCACTCCTCCCATCAGAACTACTTCAGAAGTCACATTTACTGAAACTTTTCGTTATCAACTCTTTCCTCAGTGTTCCTATGACCCTGAGTGTCCCTATCCAATATGATGAAACCTAGACTATTACTATATTTTGTTCCATATTCTCTTTTATCTAGCAGATTGTGAGTTTCTTGAGGACAAGGAGTCATGTTTTATGTGTATTTGTAGCAAAAACAGTATATCTACAACAACTATCTTCATTTATTCAGCAGGTTCTGTTTGGTAAAATCTCATCAAATATCCTCATTATATCACATGCCATGCCAGTCATTAGGATTGCACCAGCAAATTAGATAAACCTGGTGCCTGCATCCTCCAAGTAGAGACAGGAAGATGAACAATAGGCAGGTAAGCAGGGAGGGGTAGGGAAAGGCAAGGATGTGGTTGAAGGGAAGGGTTGATATGTCTGGGGGCTGCTGGGGAAGAGCTTTCCTGTCAACAAAAGCAGAACTAGCATGGTTGGAGCCAAGGAACAGCCAAGTCCAGGAGGGATGCCATTCAGAAATCCAGAAAAACCAGGTGTGGAGGTATGGTCTGTGTTAATTTTTTCAGAGCTTTAAGATTATTTTGCATAGATTTAAGTACTATAAGAAGTCAATGAATGTTTTTTCTGTCGATAAGATTTTTATATATTTTGACATATAAAAATTGTTCATATTGATAGAGCACAACATTATGTTTTGCTATATGTATACATTGTGTAAAGGTCAGTCAGAATAAATATATGCATCTTTTCAAACATTTCTTTGAGGTAAAAACACTCAAAAGCTATTTTTCTAGCTTTGTTGAGCTATTAAATACATTGCTACTTTTTCAACCCAGAAGTGACACGATCAGATTTGTCACAGGAAATGACCTTTTGGTGTTGTATGGAAGAAGCCCAAGGAGAAAGTTTGTTAGGAGAGCAGTTAGAAAAGCCATGAAACTCTCCAGGGAAGAGGTGATAATTTTGAAGTGACTCACATGCAGATTATGTTAGGAGTGATAGGAAGGAAAGAGCAGTTTCTAAAGAGACGCAGGTACACTGCTCGTTTCATAGGAGGAGGTGGTACCAGGTGGGAAAGTGTCAAGGACGAAACTCAGCTTTTAATTTGAGCAATTCTATTCTGATGCTAAATCTAATCTTTGAATCCAATTCAGATCTTGGCATTCTGTGATTCCAACTCCCTGATGCCTCACCTTTCCTTTAAAGGACACAGTCTGGTTCTTTAGCATAGGAAGAGGACCACAGAAATCTGGGTTTCGGCTTTTGTTATTGCACCAATACCAATGTGTGTACAATTCTGCCAACCTGCTGCCCTGCCTTCCCCCTTTATCCACCCATAGTTTCCACTCTCCCTACACTTACCTGTTTCAGGTATATATATTCTGCATATTCCAAAAACCCTCCAGAAACTTTGAAGGCATCACTATTGTATACATTGTGTTAGCTTATTTCTTCCTTTTTCTTCCCTTTGTACATTTACCATATTCTATTGAAATACTGAGGTTGTTAGTGTTGCTGTTTTCTGTATAAATACTTTAGTATTTTAAGCTAGGCAGAACCTCACTTTATTCCCTCTTAGCCTAGATGAAATTGGATGCTAGCATACAGAACACTGAAAGTAGAGCATTTATGTGATACTTTTTCCTTTTAGAGAGCCAAACTTCAATAGTGAATTGCAAAAGATCTGTCTTTTGCAGAGAGAAAGGGACCAAGGCATTGATGCAGGAGGAAAGCGTGAAGTGAATGAAAAAGAATTACGAAGTATCCTGTTTATATATCAATTGTCCGTTGCAAATCAGGCACTCGCGCTTAAATACCACATGGTTTCCCTTACACGAGACACTCAAATTATAAGTAAAGAGTAAAATGAAAGATAGATAAAAGGAAATATGCGGGTAGATTTTTTTTTCTCTGTGGGGAAGGGGATCAAGAGATGAAGTGAGGCAGGAGAAGGGGACAGGAAGTGAATGAAAAACAAAAGAGTTGAGATGTATCCTGTATATGGACCAACTCCCCACAAGGAATGTAATCATTATGCAATGCAAACATGCACTGATACAAAACAAACACTGAAAAAAATGCACTAAGACCTGGTCCCTATGTTAGGTTGAAATACACAGATCATTTCATTTCCTTTTTGAGTGATCCCATGAGGCGAGTTTTAGCAGTTCTATGCAATACTCAAGCTGTACTATGGGAAACTCTGGGGATAAATTCAGGAACTTGCATAGTAGTACTCACAAACAACTGAAAGTCATTGCTCATTGTTTTTCCCAGTGCATACCCCAAATGATTTCTTTCTTGTTTTATATTCAACATTATAGGGAATGACATCATTAAGCTGGGACTCTATTTATATGGAATGAAGAGGAAACCTTGTCAGAGATAAATTAGATTGCTGTCTTGTCACAACAAAGGTTTCATATTTCATTGTAAAGACTCCAAATTCTTCCCAAAGTTTCTGGGAAATGCCCAGAGTGATAATGTACAAAAGCACAGCAAGTAATATTCTTGAGATGTTTTGCTTATAAAAGAGGAGTACTTCTTTTGGGCCAGTTTTCAAAGACCCTCCACTTGTAAAGTGATGAATGTCCAAATTCTTCCAATTGAGTTTTTATTCATAGCAGGGTTTTATGTATCTTTGTTTGCTTTTTTGACATGGCAAAGTCATACATTATGAAAGAAAGTAGATGATATATATGAATGCTTTTATTCTTCACTTTTCGAAAATAGCCTTAGCTCTCATTACCTATATTCTTCATCTACATTACAGATAAAAATAACAACTGGACTGTATGAGAAACATATGCATTTAGGAATTTAAAACTCTAGCATAATACATGACACCTAAGAAATTATTTTTATTTATTTTATACTGAATTATTTGGAGTTCAAACTTAAATAAAGATTAGTAAGAAGCACACATAATATAGGTTAAGTAAGTTTTTAAAAGTATATTATTTTTACAGCACTTTGAAATGCACTAGCAACCAAATCAAGGCGTTAACCTATCTTGGAGTTCATTAGATATATGGAGAAAAACTGTCAGTAGCAGAGGCCATATCAAGATATAGGAGACTTTTTGTGCTGTAGGTAATCTAGCTTATTTTAATTAAAGTCTTAATAAAAGGAATTTTTCTTAACTTTCTGTGTTTTTTATTTAGCTGTATTTATGAAAAATTAGGTAGAGTATGATTAATAAAATCAGTTTAGATATAAATTTTATGGCAGCATATTTATAATGTGAAGAAAATAAAAATGTCAAAGATAATTATATATATATACATATATATATATGTATATATATACACTGTTCATTTCAAAATCCATGACAATCCTATATGGAAATAGTAAAGAAATACATTAACTCACCTTCAGTGGAACAAAGGAAATCTGAATTAAAAAAGACAATGACTTAGTAATAAGAAACATTAACCTTGAGCTTAGTGTCAACTTTTTGCCCTACTCTGTGCTTTTTTTTTCTCATTGTAGTTGATTGGAAGCTGAATTATATCTATGCTGATGATTTTCAATTTCTTTTTTAATGAAACAACATTCCTTGAGCACTGTACTGATTCCTAATTGTCTTTTACAGAACCCTACTTGAACATCACATTACACTGTCAAAAGATTAATGTAATATCTTTTCCCAGCAACCTCCTTTTTCATTTAAAGTTGTCACCAAGCTGCACACTTTCACTGTCACTCCATTTCCTCCACACAATCGTACATTTCCAGTACCACTCAAACACAGGTGATTTCTCTCACTGAATAGTTGTGAGGGGTACACTTCCTTCCAACACCATCACTGTAATGGTCACCCCACCTAGCACCTCTCACTCCACTAATGGAACAGACTGCAAGCTGCTCTCCCAGGTCCTCTGCAGTTCACATCATTCCATTTTTCAAATTTGATCTAATGATCTCTCTAGAGTATAAATCTACACCAGTCCACATCATCTCCCTGTTTAAATCCTTTACAGAGGTCCAAAACAGAAATTTTACTCTTCTTTATGATTATATAATCTTACCCTTGCCAATCTTTGCAATCTCAGTTACTTGTGCCATAACTCTCCTTACTCTTTGAGCTGGAGTGTTTATGCTTGGATTCCAGCCTTTTCGTGCTCTCTTCCTTTTTCTTGAAGTATTCTTTGCAACCCTTATATCACTATCATCCATGAGGAAGAACATTTCAAGTTAAACTTGAGTGAAAATTTCTTAGGTGCCTCCTCCCAGGTAGATTAAGTGGCCTTTTGTGTATTTCCATAGAAATCTTGCATTTCCCCTGATATGAAAGTCATAATAATTCTTTTTAAATCTAATGGTATACCCACTACAATGCAAATTTCCTGAGGGTAGGAGGCATGATATTGTGTTCACCTCTGGACATAGCACAGAATCTGGAACAAAAAATATGCCCCATGGATAAAATGTACAAATGTGTGCACAGTCTAAATCTTGTCTCCTACTTCAATAAAAACTGAAAACATCAGGAGATAATTGGTGCCTTTTCTGGCATTTGTGGTCAGACCTTCCTGAATCTGCACAATTACAACTGACCTTTCCTCCAGTGAACACTGTGACTCATTCAAGGACATTGCTTTGTGTTTTCTCCCCTCTTTAAACCTTGCCATATACTTTTCCTTGTCTATTGGATCATTTTTCAAAGTAACTGTGTTATCATTTCTCTCCTAAAGCAAGTGAGCAGAAAAATATTCTCTTGATTACACTTTCTGCTCAACTTACTGGCATTTTCTTGCTTTCCATTTACATAAAATAGTTTGAAAGAATTGTCTTTCTTTGCAACCTCTAATTCTTCTCCCTGTATTTTCCAATGAATAGTCTCCATTTGGGACTTCACATGATTCCCTCTCCTTGAAGAGATTTTAATTTTTAGTCTTTTCCCTAACCTCTAACTGCCCCTTTTCAATTCTGTTTGATAATTTGCTGCATTTACTTCAACCCGTAAAGATATTTTGTCTCATAACTCTTTCCTGAGATAACTCCACAAAATTTAAGATATGTCAACATTCATCAATATTATATTTCTATCCCAATTTGTTTGCTGAAATCCAGACTTGTATAGTTAAAGCTGACTCTCCTTTTCCCCCAGTGGAATACCTAAAAGTCATTTAAATCTGAGCGTATCTAAACTAGTACAATTATTATCAATAAACATTTCTTAATCCACAAAGTCTTCTCAACTTTCAATAGTGGAAACTTTACATACCCAGGTGCTGAGACTAAAACCTTTGGAGTCATTCTTACAGTTTCTCCTCTCACTGGCCAAGGGTGCATTTGATTATTTATAAAAGGGATACAGAATCTTGTTACTTCTTCCTTGCTACTATTTCCATTTCTATTTTCACTGAAGCTACCATTAGATATTACCTGGATTACTGTGTCAGATTCCTAACTGATCTCCCTGATTCTACCTTCATCCTGCTGCAGTCTATCTGCCACACAGCAACCTCGATGTAATTTAAAGTTCTAAGCTAGATCACAGCATTCTTTAGTCAAATAAAAGCCAAAGTTCTTACTATAACCTTCAGAAGTATACTATCAGGGTCCCAGGTTATCTCTGACCTTCCCCTCATACATCCTGCCTTAGGAACCCTGATATCTTTGCTCTTTCCTGCACATGACAGGCATACTCCTTCCTAGACAAGTCCATCTCCTAGTGATGCTCTTCCCCCATATGACTGCGTGTTTTTGTTTTTGCATTTTCCACATCTTTTCTCAGCTTCTATTTCAGCAACGTTTACCTTAACTATTCATTTTATATTCCTTCTCCTCTCTCTATTCCCTTCTAGACTGACTTCTTGTAATTTCCATGGCACTTATTACCATTTTATACACAATATAATCAATATTCTAATAGTTTTTTCCTTCCATTAGAATGCAATTTCTTTAAGGGAAGTTGTTTTGCATTGTTTTTTTCTGTTGCATATAGAAAGTTTACTGGGACATAATACTTTCTCAATAAACATTTGCAAAATAAGCATGGCTTTCCCAAGAAAAGTGCTCTTTTGTTTTCATTGAAATAAGGATGGGTAAAATATAAGGATTCCATTTGCT
Organism: Dasyprocta punctata; assembly: GCA_004363535.1. Taxonomy (NCBI): domain Eukaryota; kingdom Metazoa; phylum Chordata; class Mammalia; order Rodentia; family Dasyproctidae; genus Dasyprocta; species Dasyprocta punctata. The sequence continues at coordinate 36,879 of RJWM01008819.1, forward strand.
TTTTGAGAACTCAGAACACAGTGCATGCTTTTCGGATAAATGAAATAGATTGAAGTAAACGTAGAGCATAAGCTTCATTTAACTCTGGTGGAGTCAAGGCATATTCATTTGTCATATGGGGAGTGTGAGTCTGCTCCTCACACAAACTCACCATCATAACCAATTATAAAAGGAATACTTTCTGCATATGGAATACAGAATTTTCAAAATTTAAAGATGTAAATAGAAAAAAAGATAACATTAACCCAAAAATGGCTATTAAAGTAGATATATTTACCTCCAGTCTTTTCCCGCATATATGCACATGTAATTGCAACTATAAATGCACGATAAAGCGTGTAATTTTTATTATCATTTTAAATTTATATCGATAAACAACTGATGACATTTACATTTTATAGTAATTAGGAAAACATTAAAAAAACAAAATCTTCACTGACCAATGATTGATTGGCTAAGTTTGTGCACTTTTCACATGTTTTAGAATGCAACCTGTTTGTACACCTGTTTATACAAGTTATGCACATAAATCTTTGCCATTTTAATAAATCAAAGCTAAGCTCAAATTCTGTCTTATTTGTAAATGTAGAACATACAATATACTAGAGGAATGTCATTAATTTTGGTGGAGTTAAGAGCGAGAGGTCCCTGGCTATTTGTCATATTTGAAGTTTATTACCTAGAAAGCAGGCAGCCCTGGTCACTCCAAATTCTACTATCCTATTTAGAGCAACTCTACACACCAGAGAAAAGTAATTGATTGGGGCAATTATCTTGCCAGCCTTCACACCTGCTCCCTCATAGCAGTCAGCTAACCAACCAACAGAACAACAAATAAATAGGAACGAACCCATCATTCTCCTGAAAATAAAACCATTGTTTCATAAGTATCTTGATAATGGTAACAAAAGCAATTTTACTTGAACGAGTTGGATAATTTCACAGAGAGGAAGGTATAAAGAATCGCTTTTGCCTCAAGTATGTAGTTACTTACAACAAAACATTTATTTTTTGGCCTGATGGTTTAGCTTTGCTTTGCTTTCGTCTGGTATGAAGTGAGGCAAAAATCACCATTTTTAACATTAAACTTTCATTAGTCTTATCAGCAAGAATAGAAAAATCACTCATTTTCTTGAATTTATGTGACTATGGTCCTTCTTTAATCCATCCCAGAAATCACACCTAGGCACGGTCAGATATCCATGATGTTCCTATTGAACAGGCAATTACTATGTATTTAAATAGCACCCACATAAATTATGATGATATTATTGCTGTTTCTGGTTGTTGTTGAAAAGTATACTGAATAAAACTTGCAAAATTTTATTCCTTTGGAGTTATGCAATCTTCTTTGCATTCTCTGAGGTAAAGGTATAGCATATATTTAAAATTTAATGTTCAATTTCCATTTACATGCATGATTGTGTACATAGATTTATCTAGGACCTTTCCACATAACACAATGGACTCATTTTGATGAGGTTATTTTTTTATGTCAGTTTATAGTCTCCCACAGGCCCCATCCTAATATGATGCTGGTACATTTGTAGGACTGACATCCATGAAGGACCAGATAGTAAAAAAAACTTGGGGAAACACTTAATAATTAGTAGTTACCAACTTGTCTCAATAGTAACTGAACAGCAAGAAAGAAGATAAAACACAATTTTGCCCACAAAACTTGAAATGAATTTCATTTATTTTTAATTGTACATACGCTTCACATCATTCACATTTTTACTGCTATTGCATACACATTCATGTGGTAGGCAATGTTCCAGCAACTAGAGATACAAAAGCAAACAAAGCACTTAGTAATCTCATGAAATTTGTGTGCCTTAAGCTTGAAATAATAAAGAGATGTTTATCACAGAGATGGATTGTGGTTAAAGAAAGTTTGTAGAAAATTACCAAGAATAAAACAAAAGAATTTCATATCATGTATGAAATCAATTACAAATAAGAGTCTTCCTAGAAAACATGGTTTTGATTGTGTTAACAAGCTTCCTCACCCATATGTAATGACCACCAACAGGTATATGCAGATAGCCTGCCTGGAAACTATGCACCATGATAGAGGCCAGCATTTGTTTTTCGTTTTGTTTTATTTTGTTTTATTTCGTTTTTTGAGGCATACATTTTTTCATCTCAAATTCTGCCTCTTTCACTGACTATGTGTACCACCAGGCAAATAATTTAACCTCTCAAAACATTTTTTTTTCTTTTTCTACAAGATTTCCAATCTTGAAACTTTATCATATTGTTATGAGGAATAAATTATTTAAATATGTTCAGCAATACAAACACAAAAAATACTAGTCACCATCTCTGACTTTTCATGTATACTTGATATTTGATTATAGGAGTTACCATACATCTTCCTGCACTAGAATAAAACCATGCAGTCCAGCCATTTTTCACTGCGTGGGGGAGCATGGAGGACAATATGCTGAGTAAAATAAGTTAGGAAGAGAAACACACTGCAGATCTCGTTTCTATGTGCAAATGTAAAAACAAACAACCAAACCCCTCCCCCCCAAAAAAGACCTCAAACTCTCAGGATGTACAGAAAGACTAGGACAGCAGGTTATCAAAGGTGAGGCTACAGGGAAGAAATTACAAGACATAGATCAGAAGATGCAAATTGGCAGATATATAGGATTAACCTGCCTAGGTGTCTAATGTAGAAAAGAAAGCCTCTAGGTAATCAAATTGTACCACATATGAGATTTAAACAAAGTAAGATTTTAGCTGTTCTTACATAAAAACTAAGGCTACTATGTAAGATGATGCATATTTTGTTTTATTATAGTAATATTTCATTATGTATATGTATCTTACAATATCATGTTATATACTTTAAGACTAAATTATTATATTTACTTTTAAAAATACCTGTAAATGAATTTTTATAAGCATTTTTCTTTATAGTCAGTATCTGAAAGTATACTAATGACCAGGTGTTTTGTGTTTGTTTGTTGTTTGTTTTTTATTCCAGTAATGAGGATTAAACTGAAGACTGCTAGGACACTGGGCAAGCCCACACATTAAGCATAATTCCAAGCCCTAAAAGACAATGTTTAAATAAGTCATATTATATAAGTATATCCATACTTTGGAATACAACTCATTAGTAATAAGAGACTATTGATCCATGATACAATTTGATAAATCTCTGAGAAAATTTTTGAGTGAAAAAAATTACCAAAATTTATGTAATATATACATGATTCTATTTGCATAGCACGCTAAGTACCACAAAATTATGGAACAGGTAACAGACTGTTGGGAGATCAGGGCTGAGAGTTGAAATAGGGATAGCTGTAAGTTTAATATGAGGATCATTGTGACTTTAACTGCTATCAATGTTATAAATGCTTTGGTTGTGATATACTATATTTTCCATGGGTTGCGACCCATGAAAGAAATAGGCAAATGGTATAGATGATTTCTGTGTGATTTTTTAGAACTTCATGTGGAAATAAAATTTTCTCCAGATAAACAATTTTGCTTTAAAAGGTGCACTGGTTTGGCTGATAAATTACAAGAGCACCCTAGCTATCACTAAGATGAACTAACTCTAAGAATATTAGAAACTTCTGTGTCCTTTATAAATTATTTTAAAATCTATATGGCTAAATATATAGCTCAGGTTTATTGACTGTTATGTGCTGAACAGTATTCTAAAAGTACTCTTTATTTTGTCCTTACAAGTCTATACAGCAAATACTAAAATGATCTTGTGAAAATATTGAAAAAGAATGAAATTCAGTACCTTGATCAAGATCACACAGGTTTGCTATGGCAGGGTTGGAGTTAAACCTAGAAAGTCTAAAATGGAGCCTACAGACCTTGTAGCTGCCTCCCAATGCAGAAGACAGCATGCTCGATTGGCAATGGTTTTCATTAGTGAGAACTGGTTTTCTATAAACGTTATGGTCTTCTTTGACAGGTTCCAAGATATTCCAGGATAAAAGGACTCACTTGATCATTATTAATTGGTTAGCCATATGTGTAAACCTAGTAGAATATCTGAATAACCACAAAGATTTTAATGCTACAAAAGGTAAAGATTAAGAGAATAGATTTTATCATTTGCTTTATGTAAACTCATTTATTCATGAAAAATCTTGTGGTTGTACATGCACAATTTATTATCACAGTGGACTGATAAAATAAATGCAACTTGTTACTCTTCAATGCATTGATACTACAAAATTAAGTAGTTATAATATGTTGGAGATTGCAACTGGTAACTTGTCAACTCATATCATAGGGACTCATCTGAATTGAAGTCTCAATGCATGAGTGCATGAATTTATGAATAAATTCATAACCTCATGATACACTTAATGTGTTCCAATAATTGCACTAAACTTTGATAGAGGACTCAGTAAAATGCAGTTATTGTCTGTGAGGGTCCTGTTATTTTGTGGTAATGACAGACATGTATGCTGTCAATTTCAAAAAATTGTGATTTATACCAGAGGTTTTTCAAAAGTAGGTATGACTTAGTAAAGATATATAGGGCAACAAATCCAGAACGTCTAGGTTAATAGTAAAATGGCAAAGATTCTGTAGGAAAAATAAGCTCACTGAATGCTTTTGAAAAAGTATAACTTTTCCACAGAGGTAACAAAATTATAAGGTCTGTTATATCTTTATTCAGTCATGCATTCAATAAATGTAGCAAACGTACACCCACGATTTTTAGAAGGGTTGTGCTGTTTTCCTGTTTACTTAATTAAAATGGGACTAGGCATGAAATTGACATAAAATAAATTAAAATTGACTAATTGATTTATGTGCTATATCTCTAAGTCTTGCAAGTAATCAAAGACAAGATAACTACAATCATGGCTCATACACCCTGTGTCTCCTTTTTTTTTTTTTTTTTTTTTTTTTTTTTTTTTTTTTTTTGTGGCACCGGGGATCAAGCTAAGAACCTTGCGCCTGACAGATAGGCACTTAAGCCATCGAGCCAAACTCCCAGCGCTAGTTTTTTGAGGCAGGGTCGCACTATGTAGCTGAGGCCAGACTTGGACTCACGCTGTAGCCCAAGCAGGCCTCAAACTCACAACGCTCCTTCTACCTCAGCCTCGCGAGTGCTGGGATTAAAGGTGTGCGCCACCACACCCAGCTACCCTGTGCCTACTTGAATCTAACTCCAGTCAAAAGTTATTCTCCAATGTTTACTGCGTTTCATAGAGACTAATATATGGGCCTATTGTATTTTGTGGAGGCTTAATATCACCAAAAGTTATAACAATACTATACACAAGGTACACTAGCTGTATTCTCTTCATCCATCTCATAGGTGGAACACCAGAAGCGGGCACGCTATTTTTCATTTCTTCTGTTCACAGTTCATAATGTATGTTCTTCATGGAAAACTATTTTCAGAATGATTGCTCCAAGTTTTGATTAACGTATTTACTTTACTATCATGTCACCACATAACAAGTAATCTCATCATATTATACCTAACCAGAAAACTCCTTTCTTCGCACTCTCAAAAGCACATTTCTTGACTTATTAGTCTGATTTGCCATAGGATTTATTATTTACTTATCTGGCACATTAACAATTATTAACATATATTCCTGTAGCGTAACTGTGGGGAGGGGATTATCAGTTACTTTAAGATGCACAATTTGATAAACTATTTCATATATTGAGATTCAAATCCTCCTTCAAGAAAATAAGCCCAATGTAATGCCCAATGTCTTTCAAAACAATCTAATGGGGTACAGATTCCTAGATTCATGGCTTCCTACAGCACACTGAGAAAAGGGGCCAAATGTTCACAGCTTTCTTTTTCTGATATTCCAAGAAATTATGAAGAAAAAGAAAGTTAACTTCAGAATATAGAAAGATGGTAGAATGTGGCTGTCTTAGTTACTTTTCGCTCGTTGCTGAGACAAAATACCTGACGCCCAAAATTAGGGAAGAAAAGGTTTATTCTTACAGTTTCTCGGGAGTTTCAGTCCATACTTAAGCTGGCTCCAAGACAGTGTGGCCTGGCGGGCCTGCTGTTCATGGTGGCTGCGAACTGCGAGCCGCGAGCCACGAGCCGCAAGCCATGCTGGCAAGAGAAAGAGGACCGAAGCACGGAAGTGCAAGAGGAAGACCCGCCTTCCCTTACACTGTATCTCAGCTCCACTCCTGGGCGGGCACAGCGCTCACATTGTCAATCAACAAACCAATAACAAACCAATAACTCAGCCCCATCAAAATTATATGAGGACTTGGGGGGACATAGCATACCCCATACAGTGGCATAGACTATAGTATGTCACATTTTACCAATTCACTCTCCCTGTGCAAGCAAACATCCAGTTTCTTTATTCCCACTTCCAGTTCATTAGGACGATGTATCTTCATTTGAAAAGCACTTTGCAGTTTTAAAGTATAATTCTGTAAGACCAAGATGCTTTACCCCAAAACAACAGCAAAATTGGATTTTGGATGGCTGTTACCAATTCACAAAGCAGGTGCTAAGGACCCCTTAGACTTACAATACCTTAATCTAAAGAGGAAGCAAGAGAAATTCAAATTGGTATTCTAAAAATTTAGTGTCTTCTAGGAATTTCTCTCTGCCTCCTAATATTCTTTTCAAAAGGTGTAATATTCTGAAACCCTGTGATGTCCAGTGATTCAAAAAGCACTATAGTAGGAGCTTGAAGTGATAAAAAAGAATAATGCAAATATCCACACTTCAGAAACCAACAGAGTAGCTGATGTGAAAGCAGTAATCTTACATTTTGGGAGTATTTACTTCATACCTGGGGCTGTGGTGAATATTTGTATACCCTCCATGCAGTCTTCAAACAACACCATGATATGATTTATCTTTGCCTCTTTTTAGAGAATAGATTTCCATTTGGTCAATCAAACTAGCTGATGAAGCAGATACAATATAACTTTATTATCACAGACAGTCAAGATTTCCAAGCACCTCTGGCCTTCTGCATTCAAATAGTTTACTGTTTTTTCTTTTTTCTTTTTCTTTTTTTTTTTTTTTTTAATTTCTGTTCCCTTCTGGCCCATTCTGCAGTAGAAATCCAGGGTAAGCTTTGAAAAATGTAAATGAGACTACACTACACTCCTGTCTGACTTACATTAGTAATGTTTCATTTATGACTGATTTTCCAGTTACAGTGGGCTACAATGTAGCAGTGAATGACTAGGCCTCTGCCCATCTATCTCTTCAACAGCGTCTCTCTCACCACGCCCTTTGATCCCAGTGTTGATCTTGCTAGTCTTTCACTTCCTGACAAATTCCCTTACAGTCAGCACTCTTGTATGCATGTTTGTGATTGTTTTGAACTCTCTAATCCTAGTACTGTCTCTCTCTCTCTCTTTGCCCAACCCATTATGTCAAATTCACTAGTAAAGGGGACTTTTTGTATTATTGTGCCTCAACAGCCTCTTACCATACCTCAAAATAGCATGATTCTTGAACTCAAGATACAGCTCAAAAGAAAAGCCCTAGGTTAAAATTGTAAGGGTCTGGATTTCATTCCAGTTACTGCTAAAACAAAATGAATAAAAAACCCAAAGTTCTTTCATGATATATATTACAATCTAAACAATTTATGTTCACTGGACTATACAATTTGATATATATATATATATATATACATACATACATATATATATAATTGATCTGATCAATTTAGTCCACTTGACTATAAAATTTGAAAACAGAATTCAGGTTGATTTTGTTGCAGGTATTTAACAGTGCCTTGTCCCATGTTAAGCATTCAAAATTTATTCATTTAACAAGTAAATAAATACAGTGGTTCAAATGCTTTAAAAATTATCTGCCAGCACTAGAAAAGCCTCAATAGCAAGTATTATCATCAAGGTTAATGTTTATCAAACTATATTTCTGATACTATGCTGAGTTATTTGTACACCTTTATTCTAACTCTTCATAGAAACCAATGAGAAACGTATTACCAACTTTAACTGATGGTTAAATAGAGACCTAAAATATTTAATTTTTTTGTTTGTTTATACTAGGGATCGAACTCAAGACCTTGTGCTTACCAGGTAAGGATTTGAACTGCTAAATCCCCAGCCTTTTTTTTTTTTTAAACAAATCATCTAATCTTACCTAGAAAGTAAGTGAGAAGGAATTTACTCAAAGTTTTACTCTTCAATTTCTACATAAATCATTAGTGACTTCCTGATGTTTGACTGTGTTGGATCTTTTAATCCTCTTATCTTTCTCCACTACAGGACTGTATCCTAGGAGGCTGACCTCTGGCACTATGTCCTGTAGGTTTCCTGGATGTCCTTGCTCTTGCTTTCTTAATGGGTTCAGGCAATGCTATATATTCATAAATAATTGAAGGGTGGGACAAAAGCCCAGGTCAGAATATTTGTTTTAGTTCCCACCTCATTGACTGATTAGATCGATTTCCTGGGTGACCTTCTGCACTGGTTTCTGGGACTACTTTGCCTTGATCTACACCTTCAGGGCTGTTCTAGTCAGGGTTTTCCCTGAGGACAGGACAAGATGATCGACAGATAGATGGTTGGTAGATAGATAGATAGATAGATAGATAGATAGATAGATAGATAGATAGATAAGGAGAAATACATTGTGAAAATTTGCAAATTTAATTATGAATCTGAGAAGTTTCAGGAGAGACCAAGTGTAAGCTATAAAACCAGAGAAGCTGAAAGCATGGCTCAGTATAATTCTAAAGTCCTTAGAAACAAAGAAGCTACTGGTACAATTCTCCTGAGCCTGAAGATTTGAGAACTCAGAGATGTCCTACCCTAAGTCCCAGAGTCCAAAAGATGAGGAACTTGAAATTCTGATGTCAAAAAACAGAGAAGGCCACCTGGTTGGAGAACACAGACTGAAGAAATTACCTTCCTTTCGCCCCACAACTGATTGAGTGGTGCTCTGTGCACACACACTGAGGGTCGATTTCCAAGCCCATGCTACCCAACTCCAGAAAACACTGTTGGTCACACCTGGGGCTGTTCAGTAAAAAGCAAAACCAGCTGGGCTTTCCTTTTCATGAGATGCATGGGTGCAGCACAAATGAAACAGGGAGAATAAATGCCTTATCAGCTCTCTGACTAATCTGTATGCAGTCAACTCCATGCTCCAAAGCAACCATTATAGGTCTACATGTGACAATAGCTTTTTATCACTGTCCTTCTCTAGGTGCTCTTTTATTTTTTGTCTCTTGCTGATTTTTTTTACCCTGCTAATGCCTACTATTTCATTTTTGGAATGCTTATAACAATGGAACGTAATAGAATTTTTTTCTCTTCAACTCCTTGTTCCTTGAAGAACTTCATGCAAAAAATTGAAAAGAAATACAATATTTGGCATAAATTTGGCATAACCCTGCACACCTGTCTCTAAACAAACTCTTCATGGAACTCTCTATTCTCAGGGTGCGATATTAAGTTTCTGAGACCTGATGATTCCTAACAATCAGGAAGCTAAATCACTCTTTCACTTTATGAATACTGGATAGAAAAAACTCATATTCATTTTGCCCTGATGATAATGACAATGAAGATACTATTTAATCAGATTTTACATATTTTTTGTACAGCAGGCCTTGTGACAAATACTTTCCCATCATTTTAAATTAAAAACTTCAGAACTACTCTATGAGACAAGTATTATCACTCTGATTTTACGTATGAGGTAATAGATACAGAGAAGGTACATTTTTTTTTACCTAAAGTCAAAGTAGCAAGTGATAAAGTCAAGACTTTAACATAACCAGTTTGACCCCAAATGTGATTTCCTATTCCAACACCAAAACTCAGTTTCTTGAGACTAACTTCCAGGGCAAAGGGGATGAAAAGAAGAACCCCCGGAGAAATTTTTAGTCAGAAAACAGTGCACTACAATCTCATTTCTGTGAAAATTCATGTTATCTGTCCAAAATTCCTGAAACTATGCTTTCTTCTTCATGATTATCTATTTACATTTTTACTATTGTTTCCACTTGAACTACTTTACTAAAATTGAAATTTTAAGAAAATCTTATAAAGTTCTTCATGTATTGTGCTCCTAATATCACATCCTTTATATTAAAAATCCTAGATAGATGTGGGACAATTTCAGATGAATTCTGTTGATAGACATTAATATTAGAACTCCTGTTACTTGTTTTTATGTTTGCTGTGCTGTTTGATTGTTTGGATTGTGACACATATCTCCTTTCATGTAATATAAGACTATCTCAAGTATACATCATATGACCTAGTTTTACACACAGTCATGACACATTTGGCATCATGCATCCTTTGCAAAAAGCAGTTTCTATACTCTACAGGAGAACTAATTACTCCTAAGCTTTATTGATCACCTACAATGAGCAACACATCCATTACCTAATTTGATCTCCATAAAAACTTGTGAGATCTGACCTCCATCTTATGAGTAAGGGCGTGAAGTACAGGGGGAAGTTACTTTGTCGTAGTCACATTGTTGGCAAGGGAAAAACAAAACTGGAAACCAAATCTGGAAGACTAGCCTTCCTTCTTTTGTTGGGTCTTGCTGATGGCTACTACCATTAAATAAATATGAATTACTTGCAGATGACTCCTAAGCCTAAACGTTTCTAACTAGAGAGGTATAATCTCCTGTTAAATAACGTGACCTTTGCTGAACCCTAAACATTTTAAACCACATGGATGCCTTTGCATTGAGTCTTGGGTTGACAGACTTGCAGGCTAGAAACAAACTACACTGAGGAAATTACTCTAGAATTTTACCCATTTGCCCAGACAGCACATTTGGGAAAATTTGCCTTTCTTTGCTGCATTTTAAGTCTGCCATTTCCAGCAATTAATCACGCATGGATTTTTTAGTATCCAGGAAAACTTCAAATTGCTTCTACTATGTTCCCAACCTGGGTTTCCAAACCAAATGATTCATTTTATAATTATTTAATTTAGGTAATTTTAAAATGAGGTCTTACTTATACCCATATAAGATTTTAAGTGGCTTATTGTAAACAAACAAAAAAAAAAAACGTAAGAGGAAAATGGCAAATACATTTAAAATAATGAAATAGTAATACTCACTGATACTTATTGGATAGTTATTATGCTGGAACTCTAAAGCTATTATCACATTTGTCTTAATGTATCAGACAGATGATATTTATTTAGGAGAAACTGAAATATAAAAGCTGAAACATTTTTCCCACACAAATAAAATATGGTAGAGTCTGAAGTGAAACCTAGACATGTCTCATGTCCTACTTATAACTTTGTAACAATTGAAATATATGATCAGCCCTCCATACCTCCATGTTCAGCATCAGGAAATTCAACCAACTTCAGATCAAAAAAATGTTTTTTACAAAATGGCATCTCTACTGAACATATGGAGATATTTTTTCTTGTCATCATTCCCTAAACAACAAGTATGAAAATGATATACACAGCACTTAGATTGTACCAGGTATTACAGGTAATTTGATTTGAGGCATACAGAAGAATGTGTGCAGAATATATGCAAATTACTGTGGCATTTTATAGAAGGGATCAAGCATCCTCACATTTGGGTGTCTGTGACTATGTAACCAATTTAGTGGATACTGAGGACTGTTTCTGTTTATTGTTTCTGTGAAATCCATCCTCCAGTCCATGAACAGAAAAAACAAGGAAGGATAAGACGGTGCATAGGGTTGAGGTTATAATTTTGGAATCTGATGGAGGAAAATTTTGTTACCAGAAAATACAATTTAGCTAAAAATTTTCTCATGGATAGGAAAAAAGTAAAATCAGTGAATACAGATTCAGGAAATGACTGACCTAGAAGTCATTTGATCCTTAATTTGAATTGCAGTTAATTCATCAATTATCTGTTTGACTTCAGATGGGTAACTATCATAGTCTGAAAATCAATGTAGTCTTCAATTTAGTCTTCATAAAATAGAGATAAACTACCTGGTTTTACTTAAAATTTTAAAGATAATTGTCTTAGTTACTTTTTACTCACTGCTGAGAAAAAATACCCGATGCTCAAAATTAGGGAAGGAAAGATTTATTTCTTACAGTTCTAGGGAATTTCAGTCCATACTCAGTTAGCTCCAAGGCAGCATGGTGTGGCAGGGCTACCACTCATGGCTGCCCCCAAACAGCAAGGCGAGCTGGCAAGAGAGAGACAGAGCCAGAGAGAGGGAGATGAATTCCTCCCACCCTTACATTGAATGTCAGCTCTACCCCTCGGTGGGTGCAGCACTCACATCGCCAATCCCAGCGCTAGGCAACAAACCAATCACGAACACTAGACTTAGACCTGTCCAAATTACATGAGGCCTTGGGGCGGGCAGACACAAGACAAACCAATACAATAATATATGTGATAAAGCTGAAAAGTTCCTATCATTGCATAGACTTACTAAAGCTAACAGTTGTAAATTCTGTGGTTAGCAAATTTTAACGTTTCTTCTGCAAAACAGTCCCGTATTTTAGTGCTCATGACTTGCACTTTATAGAAGGACACACAAAGAGTTAATTTGGTTAAGGTCCTAAAGACCTAGGATGAAAGAAAACATATACTGACCTCCCTGCCTTATTATGGCTCAGATGATGAATTTATGATTTTATGATGATGCAAAAATGACCTTTGTTCAGTGGAAACCACACTGAGATTTTGAATTTAGGTCTTTTTTCCAGGCTGGTCATATGCTATAAGTTTCTCTGTCACCATGCTGGATGGCAGCAGCATGCTGCAGTTTCCAATCACCCAATAAGCTACATACAGTGCTGTTAAACTATGATGCTTAGTAGTTCAGGTGTGATAAATGCATTTTCCACTTACCATATTTTATAAAAACAATGTTATGAGAAGCTTTGTTTCCATTAACTATGAAATGAAAAGTTTTTCTTGCATTATACTTTGTTTTGTCCAATCCAAGGAGGGAAATCTTCATATCAGAAAGACAAATATTTTCATGGTGTGAAACCCTGAGAAGGACTGGCTGCAAAGGATGTTAGATAAGCAGAATAGCAACCATCGCTCAGAGTAACAGTTTTACAAGAAAGGCAAAGGCCATCTCTATATCACTGCTTCTTAAATCACAGGTCAACAATAAAAACTAAGGATATGGTAGAAAATAAATTTATTTAAGACAATTTTGTGGCAGTGGAGGAGTTGATTCAACCCAGACATGTACTCTTCTTTGTGACTTGACTTAATAATACAGGGTTAAAGCTGTCAACCTCTAGAGGAATGAATTATAAAATATCCATTCTCAGAACAATTTTAGAGTGGAGCTTTTGACTATAGTATGTCAAAAAGTGCATGGGTTTGATGTGCATTTCTTAAATCCCAAGACAGTGAAGAGTTTACAGAGATTTTAAGATGGAAAGTAGGCAGCTTATATGGGACATGGCACATATATTTTCAAAAACATAAAGAAAATTTGTTGTGCTTTGAAAGAACAAATGGCCTCAAAAAGTGTGCTATCATCTATGAACAATAAAAAATACAACCTTCCACAATTTCATGACTGCCAGTTATGTCTACTGAAATATTAAACTTGATATTAATTATCCATCAATTAGGAGACTCCATATAAAGTTTCACAAGTATTCACCTAACATGGTGGTATGTTGTTTGTTTAACCTTTGTTCTTGATTTCTGTGTGATGAAAACAATACTAACACACCGAAAAATGGTTGTGGTGAATATCAAACGAGATAGTTCATATTAAATTCTTTGTAAGAAGCGGAATCTTATACACAGTTAAGTTATAATTTTGTTACATTTTCTGAATGAGTGTTAAATTTCTAACATATACCTTTAAACACCCATTGTTTTTTATAATGATAAACAAAAAATATCAGACTTAAGTCATATATCAGATACACACACAACTTGTACCAGGAAATTAGAGCTAATATTTATAAATACCTATCATGAATGAACTGTTTTTTTTTGTTTTTTTTTTTTTTTTGTATTAGGAATTGAACTCAGGAACTTGTGCTTGCCAGGCAGGTACTTATGCTGCTGAGCTATAACCCTGGCCCAAACCAAGAATCTTCAATACACTGTCACATTTAAGACTTCCAACAATCTTCTGAGAGACTAGTACCTTTCTTTCCCTGCTAAGAGAGTCTGTTACATTTTTACAGCTGGACTAGCAGTATTCCTAGACAACTTTGTTTAAAGAAATTACATTTTAACTCACATTGCTTAATAATCTGGTAACCTTTTCACCCTTCCATTGGTGAAGTCACTTTCTTATATTTGTAGTTTTAAAAAGCATAGTTGAGGAAACCCACAATCCTCTCCTAGAAGGTGCACATGTAGTATGGCCAGCTGAGGCCCATGGCCTTCTTATGTAAATAAAGATAGATTTAGTGATCCTCAACTTTTTGATGAACATTGCTTTGTTTGTATCCCCAATACAGGCTATTTCTGAACACCAGTATAAGCAATGTGGTAACTGTGAAGATACCTATCTCATCCAAGTAAGTGTTTTAAAAATGACAATTGCCCAGTAGCACTACAGGTTGAATGAAACAGACTGAAATATATTTTAGTGAATAGATAAAGTTTTCTTAAATGACAGTGATTTAGTAGGGTGAATACTTTAATGGGTAAAACAGAATCTAAGAAGTAAGATAGCCAAATACCATTATGGTTCTACTAGATTAATTCTTTTTCACCCTTAAGTTACTAAAAACAAAGTCTAGATAATTATCCTCAGTTACAGAAAAAACACCATAAATACAAAGGAGATATTTTGCGGTATTACAAGATTCTCAAAATTGATTGAAATTAATGTTCTTTAATGAGACATATAAAATAGGAAAACACAGCTGTATAAGATATAATAATGATAAAATATTAACTCATCAATAATAATTTTATTGTACTCATCATAGATGTTAAGAATTTGGAAATAGTTTAGCAAATTGGATATATATTTGAAACTATGAAATACAGCAATCACAAAAATGAAAGGAAATTTAACAAGAATAATAATTAGTGAATATATAACTAGACAGTATTGTGAATAATACTGAATGTGATCCAAAACCATGATGAATGTGCTGCCGAGAGCCCACAGAAAGGTAGGGACCTTCAATAGGAGAAGCAGGTGTCAAACCTTAGTTAGAGTTTGCGCCAAGTTTCAACCTGTTTGTTGTACTCAATTAGTTGGAAACTGTGGTCAAAAGAAGGTGTGTTTTTAAATATGCCATAAGTCATGGATCTCATCAGCACATTAACGTGAATTTTTGTTGATTTCATTGGAGTTGCAAGATTTCAGCTTTTTAAGAAATATTCTCATGAGAGACAAAACTTGGTCCTATAGCTGAGATCCTTATACCAAGGTTCAGAGTTCTCAGTGAAAATCACCTAGTTTCCCTGGTGTGAAACAGATGTGTCCACTCAGATCCATCATCAAAGTTAACTGGATTATGGTTTTTGACTTGATCCAATTGTGTGAACTGAGTCTATACCGAGAAAAAGACAGTGCATATTGTAAGTGCTTATTAAAGTATTTAAGAAATGACATGTACAGAAAATGGCTTGAGTTGCATGAAGTTTCAACTTTTGTCATGACAACATTCTGTCATACATTGCTTCCAATACAGCAATTTCTGTCAAATAAAACATTACAGTGTGAACTTAGGAAACTTATTCACCAAACCTGCCACCTTGAATCTTCTGACTCTTCCCGAGTAAAAATGAGCACAAGAGATAAATATTTTGAATCAATTCAGGACATTGAGATCACCATCGCAGTACCACTAAAGACACTCAAAAAATTGGGAAGAACAATGAAACAAGGATGTTTGAAGCAAGGGGTGAATATTTTGAGGGGGATTAATGTCAACATATCTTTTAATATAATAGTTTTAAAAGTTTACATATAAACTTTGTCTTTGATCACACTTTTGGCCTTTGATTTTGTTACCTACCTATTAGATATTTTTAAAATTTGAATTTTAAAGTTAAACTCACAAACGTAGGTAAAGTTCCCAAGTTTGTAAAGAGAGAAAGAGAAAGTGGAAGGAAAGAAAAATAAGGAAGAACTGAAGGCAATATAGTAAAAGCACACGCAGCCTGTAGTCATAATAGCAGAACTCCAGACAGAGTTGTGAGTGCATGCCACGCTGCAAATAAAACTCCAGTGCCCTGACTCTCTGAGGATTGGGGTAGGGAAAAGGATGTAAATTTACAATCCACTTCTATCTCCACATTGATCAGTCTCTCATAAATGTCTTATCTTTAGCAAAATAATATACTAGGAAGGGATGGTCTATTGTTTATAATACAGACAACTAAAGGAGTCTGTAATTTCCTGGAGTTAAATAAGAAAAAGAAATCACTAAAATATTCACATTAACTATGTCCTTTGAGAGTTTTTATCTATAGACCTGACTTTATTCAGGGCTTTTGGTAGAATTCATATCAGCTGCACGATCTGGGAAAAATTGTGTGAAGAAATTAAATGCCAACGTTCCTGGAAACTTTTTAAAATTTATATTTATGTTAATTGACTCATAGCAATTGTGTATATTTATGGAGTACAGTGTGGCATTCTCATGCAGAGATGTAATATTAAATGATCTGATCAGTCATTGGTGTATTTGTCACCTTAGACATATTCTTTGTGTTGAGAACATTCAAAATCTTCTATATTAGCAATATCTTCATGAACTTTAACTGATATAGCAGACAAAAATTAATGCAAAATCCCCTGAATGGAAAAAATCTTAATTGAGAATCCTCAGTATTTGAAGATATGAGATACACTCAAAAATAAGCTCAAAATAATAAATTACCAAATACAGAGAGAATAAAGTTTTTTATACCACTATCAGCACCAGATTTAGACTCGAAGAATTTCATATGTGAGAAGTAATAGCTCTGGAGTAGAAAGTATCTACATAGACATATATAAATACATGAAGTATAAGTTCAAAGAAAGATGATAATTTTAATGTTTTGAATTCCTATAAATGTCACTTTTATTAATTTTAGTTACTTTTAGCATATATATATATATAAATAAAAAAATATATATATAATGTAGAATATTACAATACATGTATACTTTCCAAGTTTAAATCAAGTTAAACATACTTTCCTCTAAAATCACTTACCACTTACGGTAAAACTTTCAAAATTCTTTCTTGAGTGTCTAGATGTTATCTGCAGTGAACTATATATTGCAATACTACCTCGTAGCTGCTTGCAGTCACCTAACCATTACTTAATATCCATTGATCAATGTTTCCCCATCCCTGATTTCTCTACTGTCTCCAGGCTCTGGTAACTACCATTCCACTCTCAAATCCTATGAAAGTGAAATTTTTAGGTTCCATGTGAGAGTGAGATGGTTCAGTGCTTATCTTTCTGTGCCTAGTTCATTTCACTTGACGCAGCGATCTATATTCCCATCCATACTGTAACTAATGACAAAGTTGCTTTGTTTTTATGACCAAATAGTATTTCAGATGATAGACTATTAAAATAGTTCATTAAAAAATAAAAATAGCGTTAGAATACTGAGAGGATTAAATAGTGATTGAGGAGAATGTTAACAAATTGTTAAATAAACTAAAAGACATAACAAATTACGAAGTTTAAGGAGTTACGGGATTGAAAAAATACTTAAAATGCCATTAGAAAATACGCAGAATAAAACAAAAAGGCATACATTAACTAGCACTCCATAAAACATGGAAGAGTTAATATCACAGAATCAAAAACTGAGAATATTTCTGGATTTACTAAAAGACAAAAGTTCTTAGATTCCTTGACCATATTACCTCAAATAGAGTAAATAAAAAGAAATCTACATATAGAAAAATCATAGCAAAACTCTAGACTACCAATGAGAAATAAATTAGAATCATAGAGAGATAAGATAGTTAAACAAAAATAATTGGAATGAAAATTTACTTTTTTCATACTAATAGTGGAAATCAGAAAACGGTTGAGTAGCATACTGAAAATGTTAAGAAAAATGAGTATTAAATAAGAACACAACAAGAAAAACTATCTTCCAGAACAATTATAAAACAATGAAATCTTCTGATGAAATCAATATCACTTCAATGGAAGAAGTAATTTAAAGGATTCACTTGAGGAAGAATCAAAATGATACCAGGAGTAGAGGTTATGATTAAAAAAAAAAGATTAAAAAACTGAAAAATAATATAGTATAAACAGTGTTATGATGATGACAGCAATGATGATGATGATAAACACTACTGAATATATAGAATCAGTAAAAATAAAAAAATATGAAAACATTATAAAGTAATACAATAATATCTATATAGGGAAAATTTAATATGTTTTAAAGTTGCAAGGAAAGCATGAATAGGAGAACGATGAACTTATGAGGATGAGAGATATGTTTATTACTTTGTGGTAAAGGTTTCATGGTGTATTTACATCAAAGTCTATCAAATTTATATGTAGTTTATTATATACTAATTGCATCTCAAAAGACATGTAAAATGAAAAATGTAAAAATATCTATATGTCTGGAGAAGCATATGACAATGATTTGGAAAAACCCAGTAACTAGAGTCATGGATGTAGTTCAGCGACACAGCACCTGACTGGCCACCATAAAGCCCTGGGTTCAATTCCTGGTGAAAAACAAAACAAAACAAATATCCAAAAAACATTAATTGAAAACTGATTTGAGTTCTGTATGAATTCACTAATGATTTAATAAAACTACAATAAATATCCAAATAGGTTTTACCTGGCAATTGACCGAGTGATGCAAACAATTTTGCATGCAAGAACAGAAGACTTAGAAATATCTAGATATTTTTGAGATAAAACAAAATGAATGGTTATTTTCCTATAATACATTGACATATTATAATTCTGTAATAACTGACACATGGGTTGGTATGGGCAATAAGAAAATGGGTAACTTAGACTGTAAACTCTCTCTCTCTCTCTCTCTCTCTCTCTCTCTATATATATATATATATATATATATATGTATAAATAGTGTATAGCCTAAGGCAGATAAATCTGAAAATGAAAAGGCAGATATTTACCAAATTGATATATGGTTTAATAAATTCAGCAGTAGTGAAAGAACAATTAGTTAATATAAAGCAAATTAAATAAACTCTACTACATACCATACAAAATATAATTCCAGATGAAAGATGAATTATCATCTCAAAAATAAAACTTTAATATAATTAAAAGAGGCAAATATAGGAAAACCCCTTTCCTTCTCTGGTACAGAAGAATACTGACTAACATAAAAACATGAAGTATAATTAATTGAGGAAAACTGCGCAAAATTAATTATATTAACAGAAAGCATATGTATTCTTCCAAAGTTATCTTTCAGGGAATGAAGATGCATGCTTCAAACGAGATGTACACAACACATTAATGTAAAAAATTAATAATCATAACATATTGAGGATTCTATCACAGTCAGAAAACCATTTTTAAAAAAGCAGAAAAATTGTCAAAAGAAATGAACAGACATTCACAGTCAAAGAAACTAGAATGATCACTAAACACATAGAAAATATATCTTCATTTCTATGAAGGAAAATGGAAACAACATTCACAGTAGGTGCCATTTCCTTCTTGCAGGGTTAGTAATTATTTATGTTATCTGACAACACACAGCACTGGAAATTCCAACTCCAAACTAACAATGTATATCGTTCTAGAAGTGTAATTAGTACAACTGTTTTAGAAAACAATTTGGAGTTAGCATGTAAATTTGAAGGCACATTTACTCTACAATTGGCAAATTGTGTATCAAAAGTTAGAGAAAATATGTTGCTATTTACTCCAGGAGATAGTTATAAATATGTCTATAGAATAGCTGTTATTAACAAGAGTAAAGCTAAACAATTTAAATGTCCATCAACAGAAAAATTATTAAATTATATATGGTTTCTTCATATAATAGCATGTAACACAAAATTAATATGAATTTATCCAGAAGTTTCAATATGTATTAAGCACATAAACCTAAGGTTGGATAAAAAAGTGAGAACAAATAGATTCAGTATGAAACATTTGTATAGAATTTCCTGAGGATATGTGCAAATGTAGTAAATCTAAAAAAGGTAAATAAATGATAATTTAAAATTATATTCACTACAGTATATTATTAATACTGTATTAAGGTCTGTAAAACATAAACAGCAAATTTCCTATGAACCAATTATGTTTTAGCATAATAAGTATTTAAACTTCCTCACTCCAAGTTACATAAGATGATAAATATGCACAAATGCATATTTATAAACACTGCAAACAAAAATGCAAAATTATCAAATGAGTTGTAGCATTTTAAGGAGATAATTGACACATACACACACTTTCTCATAAAAGCTTTTGGGTTGTCAGCGATATTTCTGAATTAAAAATATGATTAGGAAAAAGTATGAGTAGGAAAGTTAATTATAAAAGTGACTTTTAATTGTATCTATTGTAAAAAGTTCATTTATAAGAGTATTTTATATTATTCTATATATTATTTAACACTTAAAATAACAATAACTTGTGGTACAGGCAACTAAAACTATAAAAGAAAACTAAATTTTAAACATGATTTTTGAACTTACTAACTTTCAATGGCCTTTTTTAGCAATAATTACTTTAAAAGTTATAGCATGTATTCAACTTTAATATATGGACAATTGCATGAAATTCCCAAGAATCTAATCAAACATATTTCTGTAAAGATCTTTTTTGAACTAAATCTTAAGCCTCTGCTTTTTCTTTTCTCATTCCTTAGCACAAAGGAGAAACAAATTTAATGGACAATTTTCACAAACTAGAGGGTCAGAGTCAATCACATTTGTATAAAGTCGTTTAAAATACAGCCTACTCAACAGATAAAGCTAAGTCTTTTTTAGTAAATGGTATATTGATTTTACAACTGTGAATGCATATTATACCATTTAGTGAAAATGTTTGTTCCGGTATCTGCCCGTTACCCTGGGAATATGTGTCCACAAACTAAATAGTAAGGTGAGAACTCCTCTAATTTGTTTACATTGTGTTGGTTTTACCCTAGAGGAAATAAAAAAGTCCTCATGACACAAACTACTCCTTTCTTTTCTTGAGACACACACACACACACACACACACACAGAGACAGATATAGAGACAGAGACAGAGACGGAGGGAGAGATCACATGCATACACACACAGGCAGAAGACAGGGAAAAGGAAAGACAATAGACAATAAGAGTGAGCACCTTGCCGGGCACTGTGCGGACAGCGGTATATTAGAAGATGAAGTATATACCTGTATTGCATGATGTGAGCATAATTAGCTAGACTACCAAGTTCAATGCTACTGCAATAATGATCTAAAATAGTGCAGAATGATGCCCAGGAGGAGAACAAAGTTTCAAATGTTAAATAGCACAAATCAAAGAAAGGGTCACAGAGCCTGGCATGTGAGCCTTCAAGGAGGTTGTTAAAAGAATGGGAGAGGACAAAACAGATTCAAAGGAAAACTATGCATCAGCACTAAAACCTGAAAGATGAAAACACTATTTAGAGAAATATTCATCATTAACTGAGCAGGCAGCAGGGTTACATAATATGCAGGCAATGAGAATACAGAGGCCAAAAGAGACAAGATTAAAAATAGCCTTTAACACTTGTAATTTTAGCTACTCAGGATGTTGAGGCAGAGGATCTCACATTTGAAACTAGCATGGGCAACTAGCAAGACCCTAATTCAAAATAAAACTTTTAAGAAGGTTGAGTGCATATCTTGATGGCAGAGTACTCAACTAGCATGTGTGAAGCCCTGAATTCACAAGTCCCAGTACTGCGCACACACACACACACACACACACACACACACACACGAGTTTATACATTTTTAAATATAAATACAGTTATCTGGCAAGATTAAATAATTCTCTAAGAAGAACACGAAATGTATAAAAATGTTCAAAAAATCACTGTAAATATGAATGCTATGCATATTATCGTAAATCCTTGGCACCGAAAAAATGGTATAAAACAAAGGAATCCCAAAGTCTCTTTAAAGAAATAATTATCTGTTAATTTAGGATCCTGGAATCTAGAGATGGGGTTATAATTAGTTTTTCTTGATTGATACAATAATTACCATCATCATTTATTTATACTGTGCTGTCTATTTAGTAAGTACTCTGTTGAATATTTTACACTTATTATTTTGTTTAAATTTTCTGACAACTGAAACAGTAGAGTTTTTAAAAAATCTGTTTTAGAAATGAAAACCCTGACAATTAAAGTTAAATAACTCACTCCAAATCATCCAATTTTGTAAACTTCAACACCTGATAAGTAGTCAACACCTAGCCTAAAGATGAAAAGTTATCTCCTTGTGTTATGTCAAGTGACTTTAGATTCCAACCAACATAGCAACACTATTGCTATGGTTGAATTAGGGTAGGGGTTTAGTTAGGCTAGGGAAGGTGATCAAACAACCTGGAGATCAAAATGAATGACTACGGTAGGGAACTAGGAAGCTACACAGAGCTGGCGAGCTTGCGTTTGTTTCCACCTGCCTACTGCTGGACATTAACTCATCCAGGAAATGAATAGAGGACTCTGAAAGAGTAAGGTCAGTAACACTGACAGGAGCACACATGGCAGCAACTACCTGCTTATTGGATAAACATTATTAAGCTTGGTAAGAAGGTTAATGATTGTCACTGGTTATTCAGCTCCAAAACCTAAAATTTTATGCAGATCTTTCTCATAAATCAGATTGCCTGAAGGAAATATTTGACTGATCACATAGGGCTGTTTATTAAGTTGATATATCAGTTTACTGTAGCAATGTTTCTACTGTACTCATGTCTTTCTACCTAATTAGAAATACTATAGAAGATAAGTTGAAGGGTTGTGCCTCTCAACTAGTCACAGTTTATTTGAAGAGTTACATAAATGTACATATAATCACTTCAATAATAAGTGTGATGTTTACAAATTGCAAACCTCTCATGTGGTTTGGGGGTGTGGAAGATACTCCGAGAAAGTTCATTATTAAATTGATGGTAATACATTTTCCCCAGGTACCCTAAGGTATGTAGATGAGCACAGCTACAAGAAATTTACTGCACAAAACTTTAAATTCACAAATCAAGACATACCTATTCTCAAGAGAAAATGCAATTTTCACACAACACAAGGATTTCCTTAACTAGAAAATTCCTCACAGTGTGTTTCAATTAGGTTTCCATTTACAAAAGGAAAAAAATCAATTTGCAAGCAAGTTTGTAGTGACATATCTATTTCATAAAGCAAAATACAGAAGTATCACTTTTTAGCAATGCAAATAAACTCCTGGACATGGAACACTCTTAAAAGTACACACTGAAATAATGCATAGTGTAAATGACACACAAAACATCCTTCAGGTCCCCAGTTCATTCAGTGGTTGACAAACTTACCAGCCCTGAGAGTTCATTGTATGCAGTCAAATCCCTCATTAATTCCTGTTGATGAACTTTTTCCTTTCTAATATATTTTTCCTTCTACTATTATCTGGAAACAGGTTGACACTGGCTTATTTCACATGGGACTTATCTAGACTCCCAGATGTTTGCCTGATAAGAAGATTACTAAGTAAACTAACTCAGTTAGATGGTGGGTGGTCATCTTTGACGAAATATTTTCAGCTCTTTGCATTAACAAAGAGCTAAAAATATTAAGGATAAGAAGAGAAACTTTCTTCACTCTCCCATTTTAGGGTAATGTTTATTTAGAGGGATAAACTCCTTAGAGTTCAATTTAGCATTCCTAAAAAACACAACATTTGATCAACTGCATGGACAACACAAGGTTTATTGAAAATATAAACAGTATCTATGGCTGCAAATAAATGACTTTTGTCTTGGGAATAATGAGCAAATAGGAGAAAAATAATAAAAAGTACATTTCTTAAAAATATTTTTTTCAGAACACCTTTGCAATAGATAAAGACCAGTATGTAGGTGATGGTTAGACATGTCATTCTAAATAGTCTCTTAAGTACTAAAATAATATAGAAGTGAAAGCACAGTGCTTACAGTAAAAATAAAAAGATTTCTGTCTTCTAGACTAGAGTCTCTTGGAGACCACCTGCTCATCCTGAACTTCTCATTAACTTCTCAAATTCTCTCTTTAAACATGTGCAAAACAGTGACCAAAGTATCTCCCTCCAAGGACAAATAGTCCTGGAGTACTAGCTATTATCTAGTTGTATGATCATTGACAAAATATCTTCCCACTTAACTCTTACAAAAGGGTTAACTTACAATAACCACCCTTAATAATATTTTCTTTTTTTTTTTTTGGAACTTTTTGGTAATTGGAAATCAAATTCTAATAGCCACTGTGTAGTTAAGCAAAAATGACAATATTAATAAATAGTTCACTAGTCTGTGGTAAGTACTATACTAAATATTTAGGGGAAGAGTACCACAATGTTCAACTAAGTCTTGGTTAACTCACCAGATATGGTAAGCTATTATGAATATGACCTGGTCAAGTGTGGTGCCATAATACCAGTGGCCTGGTAGGCTGAGAGTGGAGAATAACAAATTTGAGCCCATCCTGGGCAACTCAGTACTTAGTGACACAGTGTCTCAAAATGAAAAACCTGGGGATATAGTTCAATGTGAAGGCTCTGAGTTCAACCACCAATAATGAAAATAAAAGAAAAATAGCCAGATCCTCCACCCCTCCCTACAGCTATGCCCGTTATAATGTGATCTTATAGCTCCTTTCATCAAAGGGCAGAGCATATTTCCCCAGATCTTCATATAGATTTGGTGAATCACTAATTGAAAATAATGGAGATCTTGATTGTCCAGCATTCAGCCTAGGCATCAAGAAACCTAAAGACTTCTGTGCTCTGTAAGACCTGCTATTACCATTAGAACAAGCATAATCCCTATCGAATGGTAAGGTATCCATGGAGAAGATCACAGCATCATTCAACGGAACTTCTAAACTAGTCAACTAGCCATAGCCACTGTGATTCCAGTGTTGACTAGCATCACTACCCACACAACCTACATCTGACTCCAAAGGTATGAATGAGGTCACCCAACTGCAGAAATGATTCATCTACTTCACACAAGCTATATATATATATATATATTTTTCTCACAAATCTCAAGGATGTTGCAGTCTGAAAAGACAAAAAGACAAGCAGGCAAATAAATAAATCGATGAGTTCAGAATAATGACTCAGACAATTTTTATCAAAATATTAACTAAAGCCAGGCATGGTGGCTCACGCCTTTAATCCCAGCACTCAGGAAACTGAGGTAGGTGGAGCATTGTGAGTTTGAGGTTGGCTTGGGCTACAAGGTGATTGCAAGGCCAGCCTAAACTACATAGTGTGACTCTGCATCAAAAAAATAGGACCTGGAGTTTTGCTCAGCGGCTTAAGTGCTTGCCTGGTAGGCATTAGGTTGTGAGTTCGATTCCTGATGCCAAAAAAAAAAAATTAAACCCTGGGGTTTTAGAGGAGTTTGTGATGCAGAACTGAGTAAGAAAGTATGGGACATTCTGGAAAATGAGGCAGTTTCCCAAACTTAAGAGAATTTTCTGACATGCTAAAATATTTGTACTTTTTGCTATTTAGAATAAAAATGATTTGAGAAATCAGAAGCAGGCTTGGATTTTAGAATAAATACTTTGGTGATGATATGGAGGGATATTCTTAGAGAGACAGGTAAGATAGTATGAGGTCTACTGAAACACATTCTCATAGGAATTTGTCAAAAAGAGAATAAGAAACTCACCAGGAGACAGTCAACAGGAATTAAGAGAAAGACATATATTTGAGAACTATTGGGAAGAGGAATTTCTGAATGGGATTGCTGCTCTCAGTTTCAGTCCAGAAGCACCCGGCAGAAAGGTTGCATACTGCAGCACTGATAATTCTTTTACTCCAACTGCTCCTTAGAAACCCACCGAAGGATTTTGATAGAAAAATATAGCCCCTGAGTCTCTGAAGAATGTTGCCTTTCATAAAAGGAAGAACATGGAAACCCTGAAATGCAGGTAATTGGATTGAGCTGTTTGTAGTCTGCATTTAGACTCTTTGTAGATGAAATAGGAGTAGGGGCAAGAAGTCACCCACACTGACATGTGATTTCCTGGGACATGGCTTAAATCAAAATCTGAAGGTACAGCAGTTTCTGGGGATATTTGTGCCTTGCTGAAATCAGTCATTTAAGTGACCATTTACTTTCTCTTTTTGTCACTTTACCTTTCTTTCTTTCCTCATTAAGCTTTAGCTGAGCCTTGTTGCAGAGTAGTGGACTGTGAAAGTGGGCTAAGAAGATTAAAGATCTCTATGAAGAAGGTATGAAATACAAGGCTGACAATTTGATACTGATCATTTGTGATGTGTGAAATTAAATCCTTATCCAATGTGCCTAGACAATGCAATTAGTCTTGGGTGTCTGTATTAGAAAACATTTTTTGTTAAATCAGTGTAGGAGCTCAGTTTAAAAATAGACTACTGTGGGGAAGAAAGATTTAAAATGTAAGTCACTCAGTGTCCCAGCTTTCAAGAAAAAAGGAAAAGGAATCTGAAGAAAATGATGAAGAGAAAGCGAAATGACATCTGTGTTAGAGTGAAAGTTGTATGTTCTACTAGTTTGTCATTCACTCATATATCTGTCTTTTGCTCTACAGGTTTTGAAACCTACTATGTATTGACATGCATGCTTTAGGGATAGTGCTGACTAAAACTGAGTTCCTGTTAAACAGAAGAGTGAAAAGGCAGATATTGAACAAATACAAATAATTGCATAATTATATTTATGACAGATAGTATGTAGGAGAAGCAACACAAATACCCAACATGGCATCAAGTACTTTTGTGATCTTTGCCACAACTGTATATGCCAGGCGCTGACCCAAAACTTCAACATATGGCAACTTATTTAGTTCTTACAAAGTAGGTGCTACTACTAACCCCACTGGGAGGATGAAATACAATGAGATAAAAGGAAGTGAAGTTTTCCTGTGATTTTCCACTTAGTAAGTGGTCTAGACAGGAGTAGAACATGCAGGCAACCTTTTAGAGGATATGCTTATGCACTCTACTACCAGGCCCTGTCCACATCGAAGAGTTAATATAAACATAGTAATGAATCCTTTTCTTTATTGCAATATATTACAGTAATTGCTGTGATTCAACCTATGACAAGGCTTCTGTGAGACTGTGATCAAACCCCACAGACAAAGCTGATGACTCTCCTGCACACTCTAAAATTCAAAAGCAACACTGTACAATGAGGAACATGTACTCTGATAAAAGCCTACCTGATTCCATTTCCTGCCTCTGCTTAATGGATGCAAAAGCTGGAGCAATGTATGCAAATTCTCTGTGCCTCACTATACATCCATTCGGGGACCACCAACTAGACCCTTGGTCAATTTCCACCACTCTGGAAATAGCAAAGAAGGGAATAATTAAGTTATAATGGCTTGATGTGACCAGATTTATATATTCAATGTCCAGAATGGTACCTCAAATAGTTGATGCTGAATAAATATTTTTCACTGAGCAAATGAAACCTTTTAAAGATCCTTGCAATCTTGTTATTCTACTCGCTAAAATTTCTAACAATATTGGACTGCATAATATTCTCCAAATCCACTCTGCAGTTTTTAAAAATCCACATTTTTTTCCTCAGCACTGTGAATTGAACCTAAGGTCTTTGCACTGAGCTATATGTCCTATCTATCTATCTATCCATCTCTCTATCTATCTATTTGAGACAAGGTCTCAGTAAATTGCTAAATTGTCTGGCTAGGTTTAAATTTGGGAATCTCCTGCCTCAGTCTGTGAGAGTGCCGGGACTACAGATGTGTACTGCCACTCCCAGTGCCTATTTTTGTATTACTTACTCTGTCTATAATAATGAAGTATGATTGATCCCTTATTGAAAATGTATTAGTATGGATGCATGATAGACTTGGTGAGGCAAGGAAAGAGTTTTTTATAGAGATAACCTAGGTAATTTCATATTATACAATGTTCTCAATAGTACCTGTGACAAAATCTTTTTTATCTAAACAAACTAATATTCCTGTAGCACAACACATAAATATTTAGCAAGTAGGATTAATAAGTGTTCTATTATATCAGTTCATTTTAGGACCCATGACCATTTGAGCTATGAGAACTCTTAATTTGGAGGGGCTTTGGAACTTTGAAATTGCAGATAAATTACTGTGGCCCTGTAAATGTTCTCCACATGATCTCTATTGGTCTAAAGTTCTTACCGTATCTCAAGGGTAAAAATGAGAACACCTTCCAATAAATTCCACTTTCCTTCAGGTGAAATTAACTTCCCTGATCTCTTCTCTCACCTTTTGCAATTCCTCTAACAGATGATAACATTTTCAGCCTGTGCTTGTGATAAATATACATACATACTTTCTAAAGGCAAGATCCTTAAAGACCAGGAAAATGCATTGTTCATATATATATATATTTTTTTTTCTTTTTGAGACAGGGTCTGTTATGCAGTTCAGGTTGGCCATGTGCTCACTTTGTAGCCCAGACTGGTCTCCAACTCTCAAAGATCCTCCAGCCTCAGCCTCCTGAGTGCTGGAATTACAGGCGTGTGCCACCACACCTGGCTTTTCAATGTTCATATTTTTATCTCTCACATTTTCTGACTCACTATTTATCTTTATAGTGAGTAGAACTTACTTGAGCCTAAAGAATGGCTAGGGTATGAAGAGAAAGGGAAGGGCATTGCTAGTGAAGGTGAGAGCCAGAAAGCAGGAAGGCGATTCCATGCAAGACACTTACTAACATGCTGCCTGCATTTTCTAACTTAGAACTAAGAAGTTTAAATGAGGAAATGGGAACTTAGAGGGGTTGAGGAACTTGCAGTTTAAAAAATAACAAGATTATGATTCAAATTTAAGTCTGTCTTATTTTAATTGATTTTTTTTGTCATTATATTTTCCACTTCGAAAAAATGGTATGGTCTAAGGGGAAATAGAAAAATCTTAAAGAATGCTAAAAGCAGTTTGTAATTCTTGTGCCATTATAAACATGTATCTGAAAAAGAAGTGTCAAAGAAGAAAAAGTTGTTTGTTGGTTCCTTTAGCTTTTTGTTTCTCTTTTCTGTGACCATTCTTTTATTCTTTATTGGTTTTATTCTGAACTATTTTGTTTGATTATATCAGGCCTGATGATATGGGCAGTTATTTTAATGACAACAAGAAGTTCTCTAAGGGGGAAGGAGGAAGGAAGGAAGGGAAAAGGAAAAAGACGGAAATTTATAAATAGGTATATACAGGACAGTTAAAATGACTATATTACTAAATACATTAGTTATTGAAAAAGAACAGTTAATACTCATGATTAGATAAATTTTACATGTCTATATCTTAATCTGAACAAGCCCTTTGAAGGTAATGATATGCAATATTGCAACTACTGTCAAATTTCAACCATCTCGTTGCGTAAACCTATAATGTTATTGTATCGGATTTGTTGTTGTTGTTTGTTTGTCTTTTTTGCTTTTTGTTTCTCTCTTCTGTGTCCATTTTCTCTTAAATAAAAAAGAAGAAGAAAACAATATTTCCCTTAGATGCTATTGGTAACTTAAGAGTGAAGTAAGTCCTCTTACAAGGTTAGGAGTGTCAGAGGAATTTATAACCTTTATTGTTGCAAGGAAACTAAGGAGAGTGAAGATAATATTTAGAAGGAGTCAGTAGGTACAACAAGATTGCAAACTTAATTGTAATGCTGATCCCCTCTGTGCCATCCTATTAAGCAGCCAGGAAAATCCTTTATCACAAAAGATTTCCAAGGATGTGACCTTTTCCTTCTCTCCATTTCTATTTCACTTAAATTATCACCCTGAAGATTTCAAAGGGGCATTCTCAGCAGTCTGATAGATTGAAGCCCCTCTCTAACTAAAAGAAACATTGATTGTGTAGAGAAAAAAAATCACAGACATCCCCTGGAGGTCTCTGTGAAACCAACTTTGTATTCATGTGAGACTCCATTTTTATTCTTTCCTATAATTTTTAAAACGACAAAGTTGCAATAAAATAATTAATTTCTGGAATAACACTTTGTGGTGATTATAGTCAGAGAAGCAATTGTGAAAATGGCATTGTAAATCAAAATTTTCATTCTCTTACATGACTTGGCTGGGCATGAAGTGTACTTAGCACACAAAAGAGGAGATAACATTTCTGAGGGATGCTGAGATCTCCACCTGAACTGTCAAAATTAAGGTTGGCTGTTGCTCTCTCTTAAATTTGTAATAAAACCTTGCAGTTGGAACTATCAAGTCCTGAACCTTTTCAATTTTTTGTATACCTGTATGTGCAAACATTTGCATATTGGGGTATGCTTTTAAAGACATGCAGCGCAGTCAGGTAAGTGGAGTTGGTTTTTCTGTTATGTTAACTCTGAAAGGTTAGGTTGACTGAAAAAAAAAGTTCAGTCAGAGCTTTTACATTGCCACTCAATAAACTTCAAACTGCTTAATATGCAGACAAGTTGATCTGTCTCCTGCCTACCTTGATAGACCTTCTTCTCCTCACATCAGCCACTTTAAAATATTCTTGTCTTTCCTACGATATAATGTGTTATCCCTCCCACTGTGATGGACTTGTAGCTTCTTCCATTCTGTCTTTAAAGCTCATCTGTGTTTCCACATGGTCCATTTGTCAGCAGATTTCACAGTCCTGCCATCACTTCCCATCGTAGCTACCATCCCGAGCACCTGTTTCCAGGTTAAAGGTATTGTGGTCTGTCTCTGTTTGCCCTCTTTTCTAACTCTGCTTGCATCTAGAGTTGTTTGGCTCCTGCTTGACTTTTCCACCAAACTATGAGTTCTGGGAGTATAGAAACAAGGTTCAGTAAAGTGTAGTGTCTAAAGCATACTTAGATCTCCCCAAATA
Organism: Dasyprocta punctata; assembly: GCA_004363535.1. Classification (NCBI taxonomy): domain Eukaryota; kingdom Metazoa; phylum Chordata; class Mammalia; order Rodentia; family Dasyproctidae; genus Dasyprocta; species Dasyprocta punctata. The sequence goes on from RJWM01008819.1 coordinate 67,810, forward strand.
TTTGTTCAGTAGCATAAAGGAATGGAAGATATGATTGAAAAATGGTTAATTATTCTGAATGAACAGGTATTTCCAAATCCCAAAGGTCTAATAAATGAGATGTGTTTCTCATTTCTTTGATCTTAACTCTGAGTACCAAGTGGGGCACATACAGAGAGGCTTAGTTGCTACAACATGAATAAGAAAGTGACATTTGGTGGAAACAGCTGACATTTAGAGGCAGGCTAATCTAGTTCATTTCTTCAGTGCCTCACTTAGCGGCTAAGTGACTTTATTCCTCAGATCCCGCTCTTAAATATCATATGACATTTGTAATGATTCAGTAGTGTAACTTATTATTTTGTTATGTGAAGTAAGATATAGAAAGATAAATCAGGTGTTATTCTTAGCCTCAGGGATCTTCTAATCTAATCCATAGAATATAAATATTACACAAAGAGAAGATTATGGAACTATTTTTTAAAGAACAGCTTTGTGGTGTAGACTGAACGCGAACATTCTTTGAACTCAAGAGAGAAAGTACAGTCTACAGAAAAATTCCCTACATGTCAACACAAGAGCTGAAGCATGAGGATTGATGACATTAAGACAGGTGTAAAAGCAAGCATGGAAGGATGAGTTCAAAAACAGGAGGGAAAAGTCATAAAATTTGAATGAAATATATTAGAAAAAGTATGTGATATTTACCTAAAATTTAAATATGGTCTATTGTTTATTTTGCTAAGTCTAATCATTCTTTTTATTTCAGTAAATAGCTTGGTAAAAATGTGGGATCATTCACATGATGAGTGACTTGTCCTGAGATTTATAGATATTCATTTATTGTCAGAAGATTCAGATTTTTACCGGCTCTGCCCTTTTCCATGCCACATTTTAGGTACTTTTTAATATGCATGTGATAAAAATATCATTGAAAATAAATTTGTAAGAGAAAATACAATAATAACCTCCTGCATGTCCAGTATACTGCATACCTGGAAGATTAGTAAAAACTATTTTTTACCTTAACCAGCCAACTGTTAATGCATAGCCTTTCTCAACAACGTTTTAAGCATCAGACATGTTTATGTTCATAGGGTTTGGTAGGAGAGTTGTCATACAAGGTGTGCTCAAAATATATGGTTAATGTCTAAATAAAATGATAAAAGACATTACAATTAATCCCCTCAAAAAATAGTTCTCCTCAAATTGAATACAGTTATTCCACCATTCTTGTCACTTTCTGCGTTAATTCTGGAACTCCTAGTGTTATGACACGTGATCAAAAATATGGTGAATAATGCTACTGCATTCCATCCAACAAAAACACAGGCTTATAAAAATATTAGTGTGTCTTGATTGACATTGTTCATCAGATCTAGTACTGTATGACTTCTGACTCTTTCACAAAGCAAAGTGACAATGAAAAATAAATGTTTTGATTAAATGTAGGGCATCAGGGCAATCACAGCAGTGCAACCAATGATACGCTAAAGAGGATGCTTAGAACTACTTCAGAAAGTGACAAGAATGATGGGATTAGTGTATTTAAACCAGGCAGAGTATTTCAAGGAGAACTAATGGCAATGTGTCTTACTGTGATAATTCTCTAAATTTAAGCATTCAGCATATTTTCCAGTCATCCCTTGCATAATAAAATAAAATATAGCTGATGAAGAAGTTTGGCTTCATAAACCTGCATTCCTATCTTGGTGATAGGAAATACCATTCATTTATTCAGTTTCCATATATGGTGTGCCTATTCTGCTCTGCTCCTCTTTGTAAAGCACTGGGGTATCAGAGAAAGGCAGATTAAAATCTCGAGGTGCAGCAGTCTCATGGGGACATGGACAAATAACACAGGGTTCCATGAGAAGAAATTACAACAGCGAATATGTTATGTAAAGTGTAACATCTTACACAAATATAATTCTTTTGTAACTAATGAACTCCAATATGATTTTCCTATCCACATTTTATCCTTACACTGCCTTTTTTACAGGACAACCTTTTATAGCATAGATGCATGCAGTTTATCCTCCTAATTAAAATTCCTTGATGACTGGCTCTATATTTGCTATAGAATAATGTTCAGACTTTATAAGGTGACAAGAAAAGCCACTCACAAACTTCAGTAATCTTTCTTTTCAAATTCATCTGCTACCATGCCTTTGAACTGACTTCTTTCTCTTCCTGCTATTCTATCTCTAATAAGCTTCTCTTCATCCATTAAGGCCCATTTCAATTGTCTCCTAACTTGTGAATCCTTTCCTCTGTCCTCCAATGCAGAAGCTATTGATTCTCTCACACTTCTTCTGCAACCATGCTATTACATGTTATATAGAATCATAATAATTTCTTTATGTGTTTCTCTTTCTGAATACAACAAAAATACTGTACAAGTGTATCACATGGAGTTTATTTATTTTAATATCTTAGGATATAACCTGTAAGCTGGTTCAAAATATTTCTTAATTTGAATTAAACTGGTTATATGTACACTATAGTAATGGTATAAGTAAAAGTATAAATAGGTACATAGATTCTTAGGAGATCATATTCTAGTATGTATACAAGCACATGAAAGTATTTTAAAAGCATGTATGTTATATGCCTATAATACAATAGATGTATGGTAAATACATTCTGAATTAAATGCATGGACATATCTTAATCATCGTCTTTATCATAGTTAACATTTATTGACTATGCGCTGTGCACCAAACCCTTTGCTAGGGGCTTCCCATGAACTTTAATATCATTTTTATAACAGTGACCCCTAAAGTAGGTACTCTCATTATCCTATGTTCGCAAAAAAGGAAATCTAAACTTTAAGTGGGAAAGTAAATTGCCTATGGTTATACTTACTGAGCTAAAGTCGAACTTTGATTCCAAATGTATTTGATTCTAAAGCCTGTGTCCTTTTACTAACATTTTACTGATAGATTCATGTGTGTGTGTGTGTGTG